>PVIR01009742.1:0-52242 GCA_004026965.1 Petromus typicus | reverse complement strand
CTGGTCAGTGGCCTGAGACCCAGAGGCGCCCCCGTGGGGCAGCCGACCGGACCCTCTGTCACTGAGACAGTGGGCGCCTGGCTTGTCATGCGCACCTCAGGGAACCACAAATGAAGAGGCTGCTTCTTACAGGTCACTTGTGGTATCCCAGCAAGTCAGTCTTCAGATGCCTCGTGATTGTGTCTTACGCACTGTTCATTGAGTGTTTGCTTGTGACAACTTTACCCACTTGAGTGCAGCCACTTCTTAGTCCAGTATCCACACGAAGAGACTCAGTTTAAAAGAGTAGTCACCAACTTAAATACGATTAGCGACAATTTCATCTCCCTACAAAGACCCACAGAACGGGTGACTCCTTGGTGCAATGGAACTACTGCCTAATCTCCAGCCTCTCTCTTAGAGTAACCTAATTTATAAAACATTCATTATTTTTCAAATTTTAAGTGTAAATTTAAAATCTACCTGGTGAAGTACTTCAATGGTTTATGTAAACAAATCAGTTTCTGTAATTTTGCTGATTAAAGTCGGGAATTTGATTTTTTTTTTTTTTTGGGAATTTGATTTTTGATTTCTAATCAAATACAAGATTTTTTTTGACACAGGGTCACTTTATAGTTCAGGCTGGCCCTGAACTATATAGCCCAGGCTAGTCTTGAGTTTTTGGCAGTCCTCCTGCCTCTGCCTCCCAAGTGCTAGGATTATAGATGTGACTTACCACATCTGGCATTGTGGTGTGTGGTTACCGAGGACAGAACTCAGGACCTTGAGCTTACCAGACACTAGAAGTACTGAGCTAATTCCTTGGTCCACACATACAAGTTTAAAGGTAAAAGTAAACCACTTCTGCGATGGGCAGTGGACTACTGCACAATTATTACTCTTTTCCCTGAATGTTATGCATAAAAATGCTGCTGTCTGCCCAGAATGGTGACCCCAGGGCCCCGTGTGACTGCTGATTAGGCCCCGGAGCTCACACACAGAAATGTATGAGGTCCATTGAAATACTGGACAGTTTTCAGCAACACCACTGAAGAAGACGGGTTCTACAGCAGTCACATTGTTTGATGTTAAGACTTTCACTACCTTTTTATATACAGAGATCCCCGTGTGATTATGTAACTGCTGACATTGGATAGAAGGTTTCTTGGGAATGTTTTCTGTCTGGGAATGACATGTCAAAAAAAAAAAAAAGCAATAGAGACAGAGATCTGTGCTGTATTGGAACTTGTATCACTGCAGGAGGAACATACTCAGAGCTGGTAATTATGCCTTTAAAGATTTAATGTTAATAACTCTTCATTAATATACTATGCAATAAAATCATATAATGATAATTAGAGTTGCTTTGAGAATCTGAGAAAATTAGTTTGGTAAAGAGCAAAAGGAAGGGATTGGAAGGATGGATAGGGAACAAATATAAACGACAGGAGTAACGATGAAGAGTAGCATGTACAATAAAGACAGATGTTTGGCATTAGGAGAATAAAGTGCAAATTGTCAGAAAGCACAGCGTTCCATTAAGCACTCAGAATAATGACCTCTTCTCCAATGACTCTCTGAAGTGGCTTCTCATTTCTTCTTTAATCTTGATTCCAATTGACATTGCAGCTTTACTGAGATGTGAGACTGTATAAGATCTCAACGATCCTCGCAGAACTGTGACTCCCAAAAATTCATCTTTACAACTGGCAAAACAGTGTAAAAATCCAAATATTAAATGTGTTTCTCTACTTTATAAGGTCCTCAGAGACACTGAAACTTATTTGCAAATACAACCTTATAGTTCCCCTCAAGGACTCTCACTCAGTGTAGAATTTTGTCTTTCACAGGTAAGAAGTTTCAAGTGCTTACCATCCTTTTGCTTGAGCCGTTTACTATCCTTACAAAGGAAATGCAGAAACCTAAAGAGCCAGGCTACTCATTACTCAGCCAGATTTTTATGTATGTAACATTGAAAGAAAGCTGCTGCAAATTTGACTTGAGATTACTTTTATAAAATCCTAGGAGTTCTGATTTACAATTTAACTTCGTCATGCACAGTTGCAGTGATTAACACTTACCTGACTTCAAGGGATTTTACATAAATTCAAACCCATATGTATTCTGAAAAAGGTACTTACTCCTTGATAAATAAGGGAAATAAGGCTTTTAAAAAGGTAGCATTTCTAGAGGGGGCAAAAAGTGAATGTTTAATCTGTTTGGCTCCCACAAGAAACACTATGTGCTGGGGATGTTGGAAACAATAGAAATACATCCCGAAGTTCTGCCCAGGCCAGAAAGGATGGCAGGTCTGATGAGGCCCACTTCTTGAGACCCAGGAGGGATCAGCGTGGCAGAAGAGGAGAGGGCTCTCTGGGGCTCCTGTGTAAGCTCTTGTCCCCCTCAGATCGCATGAGCTCTCAGGGAGCCCATTTCCTAGTAACAGCACCTAAAGGTTAAGACTTCGATGGAGAACAGATATACAGACCATTCCAAGAACATCGTGTGACTCCAGAACTATGTAACATGGTGTTTGTCAGTTATGATACAAATGTACTGAATCTGTGTCACAAAAGCAACAAAGCTCAAGCATCGCCTCCCATTTGTCTATTTCTGCCATCACATTATTAAAAAATGATTATTTCCAATAACTCTTTATTTTGTCTTAAAATGCTTAAAAGTACTACAGATCTGAAATGTACTATGTATGTGGTCAGGTACAATTTTTAGATACAGTCAACTTCAAATGATCTTAAGGAGGATAAGTGAAAATAATCCAGTATTATAATTATTTATCTTTAAATTCAAGTCATAGACACTCTTTCTGGTATTCCTTAATACTTATGATGAGAAACTGTATATACAGTTCAATCTATATGAAGACAATGATGAAGGAGACAGATTCTACCTGTAAAACAAATCAATCTAGTATTGAACTACAGTCACTTCTCAAATATTTCTTGACTCTGAGGCAATATCCAAATGTTGTCAAGTCTTCTTTCTATAATTTGGCTTATAACATAAAGCATTCAGCTATTTAAGCATTAGAAGACATTTTCCATGAATACTTCCAGTCCCAGATTTCTGATTAAAGAGCATCACCAAACGTTGTTATAATCTGATTCACTCCACCCCTGATGCTAGACATAGTGAGTGCCTCCGGAGAAAGTATGAAGAGCCTCTAGTTCTTCAGAGTAGCTTACAATGTCCAGGGAAGGGAAGTGAGGAGGTGTCTTTTACCTTTCTAAACAAATCTGTTTGTGTGGTGGTGATTTTAGTTCTAGAAGAGTGGCTGGATCCAAATGCCGTCTGGCCTAAGACCCAGTCTCCTAACTTCCTCATATGTCCCCTGGTGTTTGCTGCAAAGCACATGGAAGACAGCCTCCCATGCTTACTGCAGCGTCCTGTGGAGGGGAGGACAAGGAGATGGTGCTGAGCTGTCTTGTGAGTGACAAACGTTCTGGCCTCTGTCCCTGTGATTCTATGCTCCATGCTGCAGCGTCCACCAGAATACTCAGTCAAAAGCAAGACTCAAAGATGGGAGTGTTAGGAAAAGAAATGTGTGCTTGCTGTTACAGCTTGTATCTGGATGGCCATCAAAGCCTCATGCTCTGATAGGTGAGACTTCCAGGGCTGGGTCTCTCTGGAGCCTTGATACTGGCTGATACTGGAGTTAAGAGTGTGAGGTACTAGACTAGTCTACTGATTTGGATCAGCATGGTGCTGGGTGTGCATAAAAGAAAACCCACCTTGAGTGCAGGTACCAACCAGTAGACCTGGAGCCTTGGTG
The DNA here is from genome assembly GCA_004026965.1 of Petromus typicus. Classification (NCBI taxonomy): domain Eukaryota; kingdom Metazoa; phylum Chordata; class Mammalia; order Rodentia; family Petromuridae; genus Petromus; species Petromus typicus. The sequence goes on along the minus strand of PVIR01009742.1, from coordinate 48,473 downwards.
GGACACAAAGGGAGGAGGAGGAAGCAGGCTCCCGATGCTGCACTGTGACACGGTCTCTGCCTACCCTGTCATGGGCTGTTTCTGGTCTGTCGCCCCACCCTGCCTTGGAGTCAGACAGCAGTGGACTGAAACTTCTACAGGGAGCTAAATAAAACTTTCCTACTTTAACTTGTAGATTTCAGGTATTTTGCCACGGTAACCAGAAAAGTAACTAAAACACTTGCTAAAGTTTACTCTGCATTGAAGTGAGATGGACTCCTACACAAAGATGCATATACAAAAGATGAAAACATTACAAAGTTATCAAGTAAATGGTACAAAATAAGCAGCAAACCACCAACCCAAAACTCTTCCAACCTTAAATTCCTGTTCAAAGAATTGCAATTTACTTAGTACTTAAACTGAAGCATATCTTGGGAGTGTGCCTAACAGCTGAGTCACCACAGGGCAGATCAGCCAGGCTGCAGCCAGTCACCACCTGTCATCATGCCACTTCCCGGACATCTCACGACAGCAGCTGTGCTGGCTTATCCCTAATGCTTCCGGTTCAGCACTGAAGATTCTGCTCCGCCTGTGCAGCCAAGGTCTGCTGAGGGCCGTCATGAACTGTTCTTTGCTACAATAAATGCTGTTAAATTTAGTTCCATAGCATTGTCTTTCCAACAGTAGTTATACTGCTTATGGAGGAAGATAGTTGCTTTTTCACATATTTTCCATATCTACTCAGCATGGAGCACATCTCTGAAGACCAGCACTGCGAAGTTAAGACTGAAAGTATCTGCCTGCTTGTTTTCCTGTAAGGAAGTCACTAACATAAAGCAAAAGGTTTCCTTTGTCCAGAGGATTATAACTACAGACTGGACAGAACAGTTATGCTGAGCTTTGTTTTCTCTCAGGCTGGAGACCGGAGTGCTTTTCACCAAGTGGGGAAACTATGTCTTTATTAATGCCTCACACAGCAGGGCAAAATGTCAGCATCAATTTTCCAGGCCCAGTATGTGGTCCAGTGTCCTCTTTTAAATCATAATTTGAACACAGAACTTTATCTGATGATGTTTTGAATTCAGTATTGTTATTTTTGTTTCCCAGTTTTCTTTCCATATATATGTAATGAAAATATTAATTCATCAGAACTTGTGCACCAGTGTGAATTGGTGGACAAATCTTTAATTTCAGGTCTACCAATCTAGAGTTTAGACATATGCTATGTATTGTTGTTAATTTGTTCTAATGAGCTGTAAACATTTTAGTAGCCAGTTCAATTTCTTCATAGAAAACCAAGAAGCGCTGAATCCAAGTTTTCTACCTTTCACCTGCAGTTCTACAATATTAAAGATATTTTATGTCTTTTACAAAATTCAGAAGTTGTTAATATCCTGCCTAGATGATGATATTCTTTGCTACCTTATGTGTATCTGTGATTTTATAATTTATAGTGGAAATGACAGGTCTTCTTCCTGGGGTGATATTCCTCATATCGTTTGCAAATGAGAAAATGATAGCATTTGCAAATGACCCTGCATTGGAATTAGTGAGATTTCTGTCATAGTTTAGTTATATATTTAATTTAGCTAATCTTCCTTCAGGAAAAGCATATGTTTTGAACCTAGGTAAATAATTACATGCTCACCAAAAGTAATGGAATATAGTAAAGTGCTCAGGAAATGTTTAAATAACATTGAGCAAATTTTCATGCAAGGTCAAGGAAATTTATCATTATTTTCTAAGGGCTAATGTAAGGATTTGTTCCTGCAAATTATTAGCTTATAAACATTGATGCCAGCTTTGTAAGATGATTTTATTTAATATTTAGTGTTATTTTGAAAGCAATCTCATGCAAATGACATTTCTGTATAACCCAATATATTAAGGAAAAATTAAAATGTAAAATATAAAAAGGTTAATTTATGCACTAATTAATACAGAATTTTTGAGGCAGTTTAATTCCTTTAGCTCTAGGCAATTACTTCTTGATCAGTCAACCCTGCTTATGTGGTTTATTTCCATGATGTTTGCTTCTAAATAAAAATGTCTGGGAACATGTTTCCCAGGAGACACTCATGGGTTCATAGTGACAATATGATCTTGGAAGATGACCTTGGGCATGATGCTTCCATGGGTGACTGAGAGGGTGGGAAGGAGAGTATTTTGCACTTAATCATGAGAAATCTTGAATAAATTGTGAATAATATGATGTTCAAACTTACTTTTAAATAGCAAAGCAACAACATGTATCTACAGCATCAATATAAAGAGGGTCAAAATGCCAGGATGTGTGCTATTAAAAGCATGCAGAGACAGGCACATGGTAAATTAAGAAAGTCTATTATCATTTCAGCTTGTTTGCATGAACATTTTCATAATGACTGAAGCATTAGACTATCAGGAACTGCAGATTACTTACTTGGATTTACAACATACTTGGACATACAGCTGTCTGCTCTGACCTGATGAATCAGCTAGTAGGATTTTTGGCTGACAACTGCCCTGCCCTATGAGACCTTCAACTACAGGGATTATTCTGGCTATCCATCCTGCCTCATGCATACTAGGCTTGGTACCAAATAAAGGAGCTGCAGGCAATCTCATGATACCGGTGCACCTTCTGCTGCTGCTACTCAGAGTAGCAAGAGTTGAGCTTGGCTCAGCCTTTTTCTTAACATTCCAATTTTGTTGTTTGCTGTTTGTTAATCCTTTTGCTGTAGAACTCAGTGGGGCTGGAGTTTGCCATGAGGGTTCTGGCGACGTCGTATTTCCTGGTCACCCACACTAGAAAACAAGGTATAACAGCTAAACAAAGATTGGACATTTCACTTAATTCATACCTAGAGATATCTTAAGTCACACAGACACTTACTATGCATATTTTTTAATGTAGTCTTGTAGGCTATGTCTGGTTCATGTAAAAACTAGTAAATTTTTTGTTAACAGTCTACACATAAGGTTTTTAAAACATAGCTCTGAACATGCAAACCACCTCCTTTTTAAGTAACTGCCAACAAAATTCTGCTGGGAACCAAGATCTCCAAAGTGTTATATCCTTTTCCCAGTATTCAACAACTTTCTTTTCTTTTTTTATTACTACTGTGGTCTGTTGAAATAGCTTAAGCATTTTTTTTTTCAGGAAGGTAAAAGGAAATAATGGGTCCTTTTAAAATATTTTAGATATGGAAAAGCTTCATTTTAAATATCAACTTTGAAGTACAAATTATGTAGTAATTCTGTGTTCACATGCATAGAAATTTTGTAAAAACTTTTAAAGTACTATAAATGTTTGAAGATGAAATATACATTATATTCCAAAGAAAAGCAAATATCGTGGACTAAATACTGCTGGAAATAGAAGTACAAGAGAAAAGCTATCATTAAAGTTGTGTTGTCCCCAAAGAGCCTGTATTTTCATGGACGTGGCACTGGCCTTGATCATGGTTTCTGCCTGTGACAGAGGCATCTGCTTGGGACAGAATAAATCAATAATGTATGAAGAAAATAGTAAGTAGAGTTGTGTACTTTTCTGTGAGCAGTAACATAGCAGCTCTTATTCGCATAAAATGAGAATCAGAAGAATCTTTATCAGTCTCTGTGTATGAAATTACCTTTGTCTTACAGAAGTTGATTAAATTACATTTCTGGACCAAAAATGTGTCTCTACATTATGAGGCTAGAAATCTAAAGTATGTTGAATTGTTTTTATCTCTAGCTTAATTTTAAGAAACTGAAACACTGCAGTTGCTATGCAGTTACACTTGCACATTTGGTGTTTGTCTACTTCCGGTTGGTTTGACACAGAATCTTTTTACTGTTTTGAGCTGCTTAACTAATCACTTCGTGATACATTTTATCAAACCATTTATATATATAAAATGGTATAAATAAAACACCAACTTCTTATCTGAGTTCTGATCCCAAAGAAATATGATACATTATCATCTTTCTGGCACAGGCCTCTAATTCATATAGGTAATAATTTTATTGTTTGAATCTATACAAATAATAAGTAAAAACAATTGTTGGCTTTATTTCCTTTTCATGCCCTTTAGTAAAAATTTCCAGGTATTTATATTATGTACATGTTAATATTTGTAACGTATTTATTCATTACCTACACTATTGAGGATATTATGTAATCTTAAATAAAATGTCACCTGTTTAATACTCATGTCACAATATGTCCTGTGTTCATTTCCAGGTCCGTGAAGGAAAGTTCAGCTCCTTCCTCTGCAAAGCTCTGTGGGACGCCTCGGTGGGGAGACGGTACCGCCCCCCTCGGATTTGTCCCGTCCTGGCATCGGCGCCCTGACCCTGTGAAGATGGTGCTTAGAGACGTGGCGCTCAGTCCCATGACCTCGCTTCTCACTCTGTGCAGACGAGGCCTCCACGGTGCACAGAGCCAGCCCAGGGCCAGCGGGCCGCGCCCTCGGAGACCAGGGTGATGGGGTTGGCAGCGTCCGGTCGCAACTCCGTCCGGAGCTCAGGCTCAGCACCCCCTGACTGGCCGACATTTCGTGCTGTCGTTCTGCTAATATTTGACTTTGTTCTGCTTTGATAACTGCTTCGATACTATAATTATAAGAGTTAAAAATATAGGTTTTAAACTTTTGTATTTCACATTTCACGAGAAACATTTAAAAATCTAAGAATTCATAACTGCTTTTCTATAAGAGGTCATTTTCTGTTCAACTGTCAGAGATGTTGAATAAGATTATATACACTCTCATTGCTAGTACTATATGTTAAGGCACTGAAACTATATACAACTTCTCCTTCTAAACGCTACAATGTCAAAAGTGAAAATGAGTGTATATATAGCTCCCTAATATGCAAAGAAAATACAGTAAAACAAAGCAAGAATTTTCAACTTTGACAACCTACATAAAAATATATAATGTACAGTCTGTTTGGATAATGACAATGTAATTTATTCTCTATTTTACCCAATATTTACAATATTTGATTGTTTAAAATAAATGAATATATGTATTAACATAAAATGATTAATTATACAAAATCTTACAATGTAAATAAATATATTATTTCTAATATAATGTTTAAATATATTATGTAAAACATAGATTTCAAGGACATATTTTTGGAGACTTGAAAAATTAGTCTAACAAATAAAGTATTAAATTCCTTAGGGAAAATGTTTAAATTTTAATATAGAGAGAATGATTTAAAACATTTATTTCAATATTTTTACATAAACAAAATTTATTCAGGCTCCTTATACTTGTAAAGATTTGGGAGAAAAGCAATGTTGAGGGAATGGCCAGCTAAAACCCTCCAACAAGTGCCAATGTTCTCTTTTTAGACCTTGAAATCAGGAAAGGGTGCCACAGACTGAGGCTGTTCACCGAGAACATCAGGAACGCCTCTACAAAAAAAGTGAGCAGAAGCTATTTGAGCTGGTCCTTTTCCCCACGTTCGTCAATCCGTCACCATCTCCAAAACTTTCCCCTCCACCCACAAATGGTTTGGAACCTGGAGACCCCGAGAGAAGCTGCCTGTCCTCGGGGAACTGCCACTTCAGTGCAAACGGAATCAGGCAGTAGTGCTCTCCCAGGGCCGACTGTCTTAGCTCTTACTCTGAGCTGCTGGACAAGTTCCTCAGCACAAGCAGTTGTTGAAAAGTCATCGACAGTTATTTAATGTGGCAGTTTACTGGCAATAACATGAGCTGGGACCAATAAGAATAAATGATATCAGAAAGAAGCAAGTGAGGAATAAGGCAAGCACAATGGCTTTGAATTTTAAGAATTTCTAGGACCACATGAACGCACAAGACGGCCTACATGCTAGGCGAAGCCTGATGAATTTACCAATGCCTCCCTCTGTCTGTCTTATGACCCCATATGAGTAATGTGAATGTTAAAGGAATTGTGTAAACCTATCTTGAGTAAATATGTGAAGTCAGAAACAGGGAACCTTTACAAAGACAAGAAAACTTACTGATTTGAGACACTTAAGAAAATATTTGTCTAACCATAAGCTGTTGACATAATGAGCTGACAGTCTCTATAAACTTCAGGAAATGCAGGAATCATTTTAAGAGAATAATTAAACAATAGACTAAATAAAGAGTCATCTCCAACAAGAAAAGCATTGATAAAGGGAGTGTATTATCTATATCAAGAAGAAGCCAATGGAAATATTTTCTAAGGAAGAATAGATGTTTACTAGACAAAGATTTTCATATTAGCTATTTTAAATATGTTTCTCATATATGGGAAACTCAAAATCTAAATCAAAGGAACACAAAAATAAAAGATAGATAACTGGTAACAAAAATATATACATATATAATTTATTAAAGGATTTTTTTCTTAAGGACTAGCTTATAGTACTGAAGCTCGACAGTCTGCAAAGACCATCTGCTTGATTGAGAGAGAACCACAGGCCTGTCAGCTGCACAGCCCAAGGAGCTGGAAGCTCAGAACTAAAGGCATCTGTCCCAGCCAAGGTTGGAGGCCTGGAAGGTCTGCAGAGTCCATGGTGAGAATCCCATCCAGGACTGAAGAAGCCAAGGCTGAGATCCACAGGCGATAGAAGCAGCAGAGTCGCAGCCAAGCCGGACCCAGCTGGCACGGTGGTGCCTCCCGATTCTCCTGAGTTGTTCCATGGGGCACAAGCCTATTGGATGGGCAGCTACAGTCAAGGCAAGACTCCCTCCACTGGGTGCTGCCCCACACTCCAGTCATCTCAGGAACACTCCCCCAAACACTCAGGTACCCCCAGGCGTGCACGGTGCTAGATCCTGTGATGTCTTCCAGTCAAGCTGCTAATCAGCATCAAACTTCACACTGGGGGCCAAAGGGATGTGTGACACTGATTTGTCAGCAAATGAGTCAATGGAGGAACAGATTCTAAGGGAGAATAGAAAGGAAGTAATGGATTTTAAAGATTCACTACAGAGTTTGAAATAATCACTAGAGACAAACAGCAGGTTGTCTACTGAAGAATTTCTAGTCTAAGTAGCAGAGAGAATGACAGACAAGAGTTGCACGAAGGACTTCCATGGCCCATTCCCAATATACACACATGCACTTGACAAAAGATCAGAGAAAGGCAGAATTACATGAAGAAATAATGGTCAAAACCTTCATACTTGACTAAAATTCTGACGTATACATTCAAGATCTCTCAAATCTTAAAATAGCACACATTTTAAATGTTTACATTGGCACAACACCGTCAAGCTGTCAAAAGCGAAACATAAAGACACTGTTGAGAGGAACGCTAGACAAGTGCTCACGACCTGCCTTGGGTCCCGAACAGGACCGCTCCGGACCCCTGCGGAGCCCGAGCGCTGCTCTGTTCCTGCCGACCTCAGAGGACTGTGGGTGTGCCTCCTGCTTCCAGCAAACTGCCCTCAGATCTCAGGATAAACAGAGACATGCCCCAAAATGCAATTCTTCCCGTCACTGAAGAATGGAGTGTTGGAGACTTGTGTGGTAACAATAACAAGGAAAATATTTCAAGAAAAGGGAAAAGGTGCTGGGAAGTAGCTTCAATCATGCTCCGAACGGTAACCACACAGACAAAGAGAAGACACGACAAACAGAAGATGTGATAAGAATGTTCACCTTGTTCTTCCGTTTAAGTGGAAAATAAAAACAAACATCCACACAGGCTGCCATGTATGAACTATGAGTTCAGGTATAAGAGAAGGTAGTTTGTATTACAATAACAGCACAGACAAAGACTGGAGAAAGCTGTGTGTTACTGCAAATAAGTCAATGTTCATCTGAGGTATATAGTTTCATACAAAACTGTAAATAATAATCCTAGGGCAATTACCAGGAAAATAGCTCAAAATATATAATAAAAGAAAAACAATGGAATTAAAATAGACTTCTAAAACAGTTAGTACAAAAGTGGGCAGTAAAGTAGGAATAAAATAGAAAAAACAAGTTTATGTGCATATATAATAATCACAAGTTGTCCTCAATTTCTCTTAAATCAGTGGAGTACTCCATTCAAAAGTCAAATTTGTTTTTCAGCAGGGTAAATGAAATCCAACAAATCTTTAGCTAAGCTAATAACAGAGATAGTTAATCGAGTAAGATCAGAAACCAGCCCTTCTTCTAAAAGCACATGCAGCTATGAAGCAATCAGGGAATTAACCTAATGATGGATATTGCACTCTGTGGTCTAATAACCATCCAATAACCCTATCGGCAAATACCTTAAGTTGGGGCTGTTTTAGACAGAAATTGTAACACTAGCTTTATTCATCTGTGAAAAGTGAGAGTTGATCTTATAGAAGTACAGAAGAGAATGACTGCTATTTGTGCAGGGCACTTGGGTGGGGAGCAGGTGGTTTTCAGAGGACACAGAGTTACAGCTATTCGGAAATAGACTCTAGAGATCTGTTGCACAGCACATCTATGGTGCTGAAAGGTGCACAGAAAGGCGACACGCTGCCACACCAAACTATCAGATGACGTTTTTGTGATTAGTGACAACCATTTCACAAGGTACGTATACTTCAAAACATTTGTTTTACATGATAAATCCATAAAATTTTATTTATTACGTTCCAAGAAGTTGATGTAAAATACAAAGGCAGATGTGAAAATGAGAAAAAAAATCCATCTATGTGTTATCTGCATGAGGACACTTAACAATCCGTTGCACAAATACGTTAAAAGTCAGAAGGTCATATATACTTCATACAAATAACCATGAGAGCTAGAATGGCTCTAATAACAACAGGAAAAGTAAAGTTTGAGAAGAATGATAGAGATTTTCAAAAGTATATTATAAGTTGGGCCAGAGATTTAGCCCACTGGTTCCGGCACTTGCCTTACAAGTGCAAGGGCCCAGGTTTGATCCCCATTAACCACACACAATCCGGGTGTGGAGACTCACGCCCTCCAGCAATCAGAGCCACATGCCGCAGTGCTGGGCGTGGTGGCTCATTCCTGTAACCCCTCCCCTTGGGAGGCAGAGGCAGGAAGATTGCTATGAGTTCAAGGCTGAGCTCAGGGCCAGCCTGAACTACAAAGCAAGACCTGTCTCAAAAAACTAAAACAAAACAAAACAAACAAAAAAACTGAAAAAAGGAACCTGCCTACATCTTTAGGAAAATGACGATTTGTACCACAAGTGTGGAAGTCAGTGTAGCGACTCCTCAGGTGACTGAAATGAGAAGCTCCAGTTGATCTCACTACTCCTCTGCAAGGTATGGTTCAGAAAATTTAGAACAATCATATTAAATTGCTTACATGCCTTTCAGTGTTTACAGTGGCACAGTTCACAGTTCTGGCATCTCAGTCTTGGAAGTGGCCTGAACTTTGTACCCATGAAGAAGTGAACTGAAGGAAGATGTGGTATTTGTATACAATTTAGTGTAGAACAGAGGTGAAGGGATGGAAAAGAAGCCAGTGTGGGGACTCCTATGGCTCGTCACGGGCAGTGCAGGCATCATGCCCTGAACGTTCACTGATGAAAGTGGAAAAGGTAAAAATAAACTGAAATTGTAGTGAAAAGGAAAATCAATGCAATAGCCACGAGCATGCGTACTCCCTCCAAGTGCCCAAGAAACATTTTCCAGAGAGAATCTAAGATAAGTACATTATAGTATTGACATTACACACATGTTTCCTGACAGCCATGGAATTAATTTGAAATAAATAATAAAAAGATCAGAAATCTCTAATTGTGTGTAGTGTTTTAAATACCTGAAAATAGCAAGAACCAATGAATAAATCATAAAGTGCATTTATTTTACATGAATTAAAATGGGTACATATAATAGACTCTCGGAATACTGTGAAACTTAGAGCTAAAATATTTTTAATATATTAAAAGAAATAGAGAAAATATTCTACTTTTTTACCTGAACAAAACACAAAATGTAAATTAAACTTTTCAGTAGGAAAAAATAAAACATTTCAAACAAATATGTCAAGTAGAAAGAAGTAGAGAAAAGCAATAAAACTAAAGGCTCAATCTTTAAAAGATGGGGGGAAAAATGGATGCACTGCCAATAATAGAGGCTTGACTAGCCACAGAAAAATAGTTTCACCTTAATGTTAGGAGTGAGAAAGACACAAACTAAAACCACGGACAAACACTATGGGCAACTGTGTGCCAACAGTTACATAACCAAAAGGGACCCAGGAAACATCAACAAAACTGGACTAAAACTAATAGAACTTATGAGTATACCTACAAAATGTAAAAATAATGAATTCATACATTAAAAAATTTCCACAAGGGAAAAATCCAGGCAGAAATGACTCTAATGATCACCCCCCCAAAAACATTTAAAAATAACTAACGCTAATTCTTTTCAACTTTTTCCAAAAATGTCAGACAACTGTTAGTTTCTCCTCTAATTCTAGGAGATCAGCATTTCCACGATGTGAAAACAAGACAGAAATTTTCTATTCTGTACCCTAATTGTACAAATGTAGGCTGATTTGATAGTAAAAAAACATAAGGAGGAATTCAGAATCATCAGTAAACCATTCATCCATACACAATAAATTTAGTTTGCCTCTGACAAAAACAATCTGAAATCACTGCTTGAAAGGGTCTTTCTGCTATATAATGTTGCTTGAAAGTAATGATCCGTAATAAAAGCTACAAATTATTTCAAGCTATTTGATATCAAAGACCGATTTCCATAGTGATGATGAATGTATAAAACTTATCTATTACTTTTTAATTTTAAAAATGAGAATACAAAAAAGGTGGATTATTTTATTCCTTTTTAACAAAGAGATCATGTTACCTTCTTAGAAATGGTAAATTTAATCATGATAATGCTGTGTAGCACAATCTAAAGATATTATTTATGAAGCTACTTTTTTCTCTCTTTGATTCAGTAACAGGAGGAGAAATTGAGTAGTAATAACACCTGGAGCTGATACAGCTTCGTAGATTGAAAGGAAAATTAAGCCTTTTCTATAATTAGCCTAATAGCCTTCTAATAGAAATAGGATGTATGAACAGAATTTCAGGAGGGGAAGCTAGAAGCAATTTAGATAAGTGTCAAGCATAAATTATGCTGAAGGGCTTTGCATTCTAACACTCTGGCTGTGTTAGGAAGAGCTGGCATAATTAAACCCACGTGTGAAATGAGACTTTGATTATAAGACCAACACCTTACTGTGTAGAAGAATATTTGAAGCATCACACCTGAATGTAGTTGCTTTAAAATATATACATAATTATATATGTATGTATATATTATACATACTGTGAATACATATACTATTCATTGTCATAGTATTAAATACTTTTACAAGTTATACAGAGAAGGGGTCCTTTTATACATAAAATGTACTGATGAATGTAATTTTAAAAATTTATACAAAGAAGATAAAACACATTAAAAATGACAGCCTGGGTAGCACTGGAAGCCCATCGGTTTGGCCGAGAGCCCCCTCTGGACCCCACACAGCTATACACTGCCACAGCACCTGCTGCTGCACCACCACCCAGACGGGGCTCCACGCTGGCAGCAGGGTGCTAATTTTGTATTTGGTCCAAATAACTTCAGAAAATACAGATTCACTCACTACCTCATAAAATTGTCATCACCTATCAGTAAAATGAGAACTTAAAGAATTATGAGAAACTGATTATATGTTTAATTCATATATTACATTTCCAAATTAATTTATCACATTATTACTTCTCTTGTTTAAGAGTAGGAAAAATTTTATTGAGAAATAAAATCTTCCACCTGAGAAAGACGGGAGACTCAGAAGGAGTGACCTGCCCACCTTGCTTTCCAATGGGCTTTTATGGTGCAAAGCCACAGGTGAGGTGGGTTTAAGGGGCACAAAATCAAACCAACTAGTAACCTTGCAAATACAGTGGCTTAGGTAACATTGGTACAATGAGAAATCACAAAATGTGCAAAACCTTGATCAATCAATAAGATTACAAGTATAATTGCTCAGATAATATTGACTAAATGGGATCCAAGAAGAAATCAAGTCATGCAACAAGCATATAAGAACTTTTAGTCTAGGCTCTTTTCCCTGAGAGGTGGGTCAAAGTCCTGGCCCTCTACCTGAGGAGACTGGCACATATTTAGAATTTTAAGCACTGCTGCTTATCCTGCATGGGTGGGGTAGTTTTCTTCTCTGGCATCTCTAACCTCCAAGTTAGCTCTTTTCTGTGCTCTTCCAAGGCCAGCCTGTCTGCCTGTGTACAAGATATTTAGTTTACCTATCTACAACATTTCCCCCTCTGAAGAAGTACCCTGAACTACTGTGAGGCGCAGTGGGTGAAGACCAATCTGGCTACTTCCGGCTGGAGCTGGTAGTGGTTGTAACTGGAAGTTTGGGTTACTCCACAGAGCAGCTATCTAAAGGCTCTGATATTTTCCATGTGTGGTGCATCGGTTTTTTTGGGTGGGTATGGCCTTGAGTCTGGAGGAGACAAAGGCAAAGATACTGTTAAAAATCCATGGGCCAAATAGTAAAGTCAGCAGGATTGCTATGGACATAACCAAAAATTGTTTTAACTAACATGAACCTATAATAACCTCCTACAAGGAAGTTTAGGAAAAATTTCAGGGTGCTTTAGAGTTTGACATAACACTAACCTGTCTTCTGATGTCTTAAAAAGTAGTGGGAATACTAGTAGATGGATCAAGGATGTATACACAACACTCAGCTTTCACAATTGCCCAAGTACCCCCTTGGGCTGTAGTTAAAATATGAAATGCCATCTGATTTTGCAAGATGGCTTGTTGGGCTTTTTGTAAGCTTGTAGGGTGGTCGCAGAGTTTTACTATATCCTGCTGTCCAAAGGCAACAGAAGCCCTAGGAATCCTCTAAGCTGTTTTAGGGTCTTGGCCTGTGGGAAGGAAAGAATTGGTTTAATTCTTTCTTTTCCTAGACTCTGAGTTCTCTTTTAGATATAATAAGGACCAAATACTTTACCTCAAGGCTTCAGAGTTATGTCTTAGATTTAGAAATGTTATTACCCCTGTTGGCTGGAAAATTTAGCAGAGCATGAGTGAATTGGCTAGAAGGTTTTTTTGGAAGGAGTACATACCAGTATATCATCTATATATTGTAAAATCCTCACATGGGAATATTTAAAACATGCCAAGTTGTGGGAAAGCACCTGCTGTGAAAGGTGAGGATGGTCTCCCATGAGGGAGAACAGTCCAGGATAGCTGAGAGGCCTGGTTCTGGGAGTTCTCAGAGGCAAAATGAAACAGGAAATTTGGACATCAAGGGATACAAAAGAAAGCAAGGGATAGACAATTTCATATCCGTTGTTATCCCTTGCTTTCTTTCAAAGGCAAAATGAAACTGGAAATCTGGATGTAAAGGGATACAAAAGACCTTAGGTTAATAAATGAGGTAGCAATGCCAATCCACCCAATACTCCCCAATTGGAATACCCTTGTCTCTTGGGTGCTAGATAAAAACTAGTTGGTTTTCATATTATTATTTCTAACCAATTCTTTTCTTTCCTTATTGCTTCAGGGGTAATTTTAGCCTGTAAAAGAAAAAAATGGCTTCTGTTTTGTAATCAGTCTTATGAATGTTCAAGATAAAGAAAAATGAATGAAGAAGTGGAGATCAGAGGGGTGAGGAGAGAGAGGGACAGAGAGAGAGAGGGAGAGATTTGTCATCTTCAGTTTGCTCTGCACAAGGGAAATGAAATATGTCTAATGAAATGGAGAGAAATCTTGAAAACATAAATTTTTCTCTTCTTAGGTAGAGTAATAGTTCATAGTCATAGTCAGTTTTATTAAGCATAAATGAAGTAAATGCTGTACATGTCACACCTGCTGTTATGGTGCAGATTCGTATGTGTTAGTTGTGTCATCACCAGAGATGTTTGTACATGGCAACTGGTGTCACTACTGCTCTCCTTATGCACAGAGCTAAACATGGTGCAGCACAGGGAGAGCAGCAGAAGCAGCAGCAGCAGCAGCAGCAGCAGCAGCAGCAGCAGCAGCAGCAGCAGCAGCAGCAGCAGCGGAAAGAGTCCCCAGGGACGAGCTGCAACTCTAGAACAAGTAAAGAAAATACAGGAGAACAAAAAGAGAGACTAGGACAGAGAAACTAAACAGGCGTAGAGCGATGTGTGATAAATATAGCTTCAGAGGTATGTAGATTCAGATCAAAAGTAGAATAGCATTATAGACAAATGAATTCTGAGAATAGTGAAAAGGGAATGAGAAACTCTAGGTACTGATGAAACCAACTTAAATATTTATGCTTCAGTCATCGATATTTAAGCACACAGACATCACTAATTACACAAAATGTCTTCAAATACAGGCTATTTCTAAAGTATTTTCAATTATTGTGAATCTTAGCCTTATTATATTCTTTTAAGATTAAACTTTTATAAAACAAAATGTAGTATTCTAAAGATCTGCTTTTACCAAGGACTAAACTTTATATTTTATCTGTCTGCTTAACTTTTCACTGAGTATAAGTTGCTGATATTGTCTCGTCTGTAGTTATCACCAAGTACTAAGAATCAAAGCACAGAAAGTGTTTTCTGGGAAGGTCGGGCTGTTCTGTCTCTGCTGCTGTCCAGAAGCCTGATTGAAATATCTGTCGTCTATGAATAAGCAAATGCACGAGTGAGCCTTGAATATGCAGGAGGGCTGGCAGGCAGGCACTTGTGACATTTATTTATGGAATGCCTGCTGGGATGTATTAAGAGTCTCCCTTTGTGTGTCATTTAATACTCATAAACTACTTTGCGATAGGAATTGCCCTGCTCATTTATAGATTAATCTGAAGTCGGGCAACTCTGATTAACTCACCCAAGGTCACATTGATATTCAGGAGCATAATCAAGTTTCCTGTTAGTTCCCTGAGTTTCACACCCACTGTCTATCAGCGGCATTATGCTTCATTCATAGGACAGAACAGGGTTTTCAGAACTCAGTGTTACCCTTGTAACCCAGATTCAGCCACTCCCAGGTGATGAAAAGTCATTCTCTAGGCCTCCTGTTATCTTCCAAGTTGACTTTGACTGTGTGTGGACAGGCTTGCGGGTGGCCTGAAAGCAAGTTTCTAGTCCTGTGCACAGAGTTAGCGTCAGGGGGAGTTAGCTTCTCTTTACTATAGTTGTGCTGAGATGTGGGTGAGTGTAACTCGATGATCAGCTTAGATGAATCAAGAGTTTTATCAGCATTTCCATCTCGTGTGTCTAATTCCAAAACAGAATGTTGTAGATTAAGCAATGGAAGCAGATGCTTTTTTGAGTATTTCCAGTATATTTTATTCATAAAGTTTCTCCCCATTCTGTATGCTACCTGGTCCTGAGGTCCCTGCCTTTGTGGAAGAGTGATTTTTAAGTTGCAATTTGTGGATGGGACACTGGGAAAATTTGTTGTATTTGCATCCAAAAGTTCCGAAGATTTTCTTTCTCTGTTTTGTTTTGGTTGGGTTTGTTTGGGCTCCATTCAGTTTGGTTCAGTATGATTTGGTCTGAATTTTTTGAGATGAGGTTTCACTCTGTACCCCAGGCCAACCAAATTCAGACATCCCCAGCCTCAGCTTCTGAGAGCTAAGGTCACAGCTAGACATTGTCACCCCAGAGAGACTTTCAGTTATGCTGCATGTGTTTTCCTCCCTCATCATTTCTACTGTACAGTGCACAAAGCATTAGCATATAATTTGAAATGTGTTAATGACTGAATTTTAATGGATAGGAGTAACTCACATTGATGCTAACCAATATCATACATATGTGTGTATATATAAGATTTGATATAAGCACATATACATATATATAGGTTCTCATCTTTAGTAGGCTTACGTATAATTTTTTTGTTATCTGTTATATACAGAAAATTATCATTGTTCATTATTTAGGACTTTTCCAAATAAATCTTTACTGATGGGCTTCTTCTAGGAGAGAAAATTGAGTTTATTAACATATTAATCAGATTTTATTTCAACTGTAAGAAATTTCCAAGATAAAAACATAGGGGCTAAAATCAGCCCAGTAGGCTGGGTATGCTGGCACACACCTTTAACTTCAGCGTTCTGGAAAGCTGGAACAGGAGGATGATAAGCTAGGGATAGCAAGCCTTGCTAGGGCGTTCAGCAACTGAGCAAAAGCAGTCTGGTGATGAAGCTCCATGTGAAGACTGTTTCTATCCCCACTGCTCGGAAAAAAAGTTCTAGTAAATGTATCTGATAATTTTTACTCTTGGAGAGCACTTGGATTAATCCATCAGAACAAAATGCAAGTTATAATTTTAAGACAATTTTAGTGATTCTATACTTTCTATTTTGAAGTTCTAATTAACTATCATAATTCATAAAGAATAGAATATTGAAATCTAATTATGTATTGATATTCATAAAATTCAATATGACTCAACAAGAGAATCTTTATTGAGAATAGAAAGGCAAAAAGTAAATGTAACTTCTGAGATGTGTTTAGTGTTTTAGAAAACAACAGTCCATAAAAGTCAGTATTGTTTAAATATCACACATTCCTTTAAAAATATGAAGTAACTGAAATATACTGGAGAATTATTATGAACAATTTTAAATAATATTCAATCACAAATATTTTTTCAATCAATTTAATTTATATATCTTGTTTCAGACAAGTAAATTAATATATTTCTTCATTTAATTATTTCTTTCTCAAAATCATTATATTTTAAAGATTGGTAAAAGTAAATATAAGCAAGAAATAACAAATACAGAAAATAAATTGAAACTTATTTTGTTTTAGTGGTATTATAGTAAAAACATCTAAAAATCAAACTACCATATTATAGGAGTAAACTATCCTCATGGTGGAAAATTAGTAAAATAAATTGATAAAAGTAAAAATTAAATTATTTTACTTTTTTTTTTTTTTTTTTTACGGTACCAGGGATTGAACTCAGGTCCTTGTGCTTCAGAGGTAGTCATGGTGTTACTTGCACTAAATCCTGCTATTCTAATTTTAAAGGTTATCATTTTTGCCCTTCTTCTAAGACTTTATTCTAAGTGATTGCATATATTGAAGTATATGTAATAATACATCAGAACAAAATGCAATGTTTATATTTTCCATAATAACAAGATACATATGCTTTAATTAATTTAATATTATTGACCATGAAAATGCAATGTTGGGGCTGGGGATTTAGCTCAGTGGTTCCGGTGCCTGTCTTGCAAGCGCAAGGACCCGGGTTTGATTCCCCGGCAAACCACATGAAATACTGGGTGTGGAGACTCACCCCAGCATCAACCAGTACCCACATACCATAGTGCCAGGTGTGGTGGCTCATGCCTGTCATCTCAGCACTCGGGAGGCAGAGGCAGGAGGATTGCTGTGATGTGAGTTTGAGGCTGAGCTCAGGGCCAGCCTGAACCACAAAGCGAGACCCTGTCTCAAAAAAAAAAAAAAAAAAAAAGCAATGTTGACATTTTCTATAATAATAAAATATATATTCTTCAATTAATTTAATACTATTAACATTGATAATCACTGAATGTGCATGTTTCCAATATACAGATAAAGCATAACTTTTTCAGCTTCTACAAGAATATAAAAAATACATTATTTATTGACTTTTAGAAATGAGGGTCTCACTCGGGAGGCAGAGGCAGGAGGATTGCTGTGATGAGTTTGAGGCTGAGCTCAGGGCCAGCCTGAACTACAAAGCGAGACCCTGTCTCAAAAAACCTAAAAAAAAAAAAAAAAAAAAAAAAAAGAAATGAGGGTCTCACTTCCAGGCCTAGATTGGTCTGAGACTCTGGGCTGGAAGGATGCTCCTGCCTCACCTTCCTGAGGGCCACAGGCCCACAGCAGTGCAGTATAGGATAAAGAACAGTCCGCTGCTTCTCACTGGAATATATTGGCAATGGCATTTTAAATATAAAGTACCAGAAGAGATCAAAACAGTACCATGGCAATAGAATGCACTATTACTCTCCTCTATGAGCAGATCTTACTTCTTTATTCTAAAAAGTGAGAATGAATTTTGAAATGGGACAAGGTAAATGAGGCCCAATTCCTGCTACTCAGAGAGAACCCTATGGAATGTGGCGACAGTGCGAGTGAGAACAAGGCTTGTGGACAATTCAGGAGCTGACACCTGTGAGAAGCGGCAGTTGTTACGAGAGACAGACGGACCCAGGGCATCTGTGCGGAGTGGGAATGAAGGCTGTGCGCTGAGAAGACTCATTTTGAAGTAACTTCTTGGAACTTCACCCTTCTTGTTCTGTTCTGTTTTCATATTCTCTACCTGAATAAGAAAGTGGCTGTATTGTTACTTAAAATAAATATTATAAGGCTTAATGTAGTTTGTCAGTAGATGTGAAGGTCAGATTTCCTTCTAACCTTCATTGTCTTTGACTCAGGTAATTCAAATTTAGTTTGGATAGTTTAATGTGGAGCTGCACGTGCCTATTTTCACTGCTTATGTTTATGTAACTTTATAGGTAAGACGTCACCATTTTGATTTTTCATCTCCAGCAAGGATTCCATGACCTTCCAAAAGTTTTGTGCAGCTCCTGGAAGCCCTTTCTTCACCATGGCCTGAGATCAGTCTGTGCTGCTCTCGTACAGGAGGGAAAGCACACGCCATGGGACCTCAGAGGGAGATAAGCACCCACAGTTCATACACCAGCCTCCTCCCCGTGCCCACAGATAAATCTCTGCCAGAGTCAAGTGGGAAGAAAATAAGAAGGGAAGTGAAAGCCAGAGGAGACCCATTTTTCTTATCAATTCCATTAACAAAATACAAAGTTTCAGGCTCCGAAGCCAGGGGACAGTAAATCACTTCTTAGTTACCTTCACTCTCACAAAGCCCCAGGAAAGATTAACGCAGGAGAACCCTTTTCCAGAACACACTCGGGGTAGAGATACAGGCAAGGCTTACTCTGAATCCTAGGTGGAAAATTAATGAGCACTCAGATAATCATCCGTGTCCCCCAGACCTTTCAGGAAGCTGCTTTTGCCACACTAAAGTGTATCAGGACTTGGAAGCCAAAGCACGGATTCCAGCTGGATGACTTGGATTTTGCAAGGATTCCAGGAAATATTTTCTTTCTTTTTTTCTCATTTGAATAACATTCCAGGGCAACTAAGAAGATCTTTCCGTGATGCTTGTAGTGAATTATTGAATAATTGGCTTTAGCTCTAAGCAGTTACCATTTTTCAACTTCCTATTAAGACATGGGGTTGTGTTTACCAATAGAGAATTAAAAGGCTACATTTGTTAGGATATTTCAAGATAAGGCAGTCAAGTTACAATTAAGAAAATTTGTAAATAATTTATAAGATTATGTTCATACCAGTACTCTAAGAGTACAGAAATTTATTGTCTTAATATGATTCAGAAATGAAACATATCAGCTGTTTCTAAATTTCCAGGTCAAATTTGTGCATTATCAAAAATCATTTGGTACCTTAATTATAAATTAAATGTGTGCTACATTGTAGTCATATTTATTCTTTTGGTAGCATTCCTTTCTTGTATGGGTCCTCATTCAAATATTCCTCTTAGAAGCATATTAAAGTGGAATATTTTATGGTTATATCTCTCATACTGAAGCTTTATCAAAATATTTCAAAATAAATGGTGTTGTACTTTGTCTTCCATGACTATGTTTAGGTGTTTTACAGAAAGTGAAGTTCAAGCAGGAGTACCTACAGATATGCGACCCAGCACAGCCTGCCAGACTGCACCCTTGCAACTGCCTTGGTCTGTGGGATCCTATTGGAGTTTGAGTGAAACAGTTTTTTGGATAACATCTTTTTCTTTCATTTATGAACTGAAAGTGAATCTCAGGCTTCATGCCAGTATCTAAACTCAAATTCAGTTGTACTTAAAGCCAAGAGACTCCCGGACTTCTCTGTACATAAATCAGTACATGATATCAATCAGTACATGTACAATAAAAAGGCTTATTTTTTAGCCTTTTTACCCCTTATTGAGCTTATTGGTACATTTTGGATAAACATATGGTCACATTCCTTGTTGAGATTTGCACCTGTAGATGATTAATTTTTGTCCTGTTTTCCCATTGCCCTGCCTGCCCTTCAGCTCTCACTCCCTGTATACATGAGCTTTGTTCCTGTTCTGTCGTCGTTGTTTGTACCATCTGATTTTTCTTACCCTTCTTTCCTCTCTGCATCACTGAATGTAAACTTATTTCTAGAAAGGCGACACTGATTCAATGTTTCAGGGCCCTTAAAAATGACAGTTTTATATAACTCAAGAATCATG
Organism: Petromus typicus; assembly: GCA_004026965.1. Classification (NCBI taxonomy): domain Eukaryota; kingdom Metazoa; phylum Chordata; class Mammalia; order Rodentia; family Petromuridae; genus Petromus; species Petromus typicus. Next base: position 28,285 of record PVIR01009742.1, on the reverse strand, counting down.
CTCACATGTGGAATTCCAGACCCGGAGACTCTCCTGACCACGGGGAGAAGATCATCTTGTTGCTCTGTTAAGATTTAAAAGGGGAGGAAGAAGGGGGAAAATGTTGAGATTGTAACAAAAAAGAAAGGAAACGAATTTTATGTATATGGGGGGGGCGGTAGAGTGGGTAGGGCTATGGGAAAAATGAGAATTAAGTTGTGTCTCATACTGGTACAAATCCCCATTATGGAGTGCAATCATGATGTGTATATGTAATGTACCAATAAAGATTAAAAAATTTAAACAAAAGATTTCAAAGGGGGCCACCCTGACATCTGAGCTCAGTCGTCTTTACTCAGATCACAGTTGTAAACTTCCGCTTCTGAATCATCCTCCTGTTCCCACCACCTTTATTTCCAGATGGAGAATCAGGGCACTACCTGTCCAGTGGCACCAGCAGCTGTGGGACTTGGGGATAAGCAAGATGCTGGGACCCAGACCACTCTGTGCCTTCATGTCTTGGCCTTTGTTTGGGTTGCTTTTCATACGTGTGGCTTTATACAAAGGTAGTGTGTGAAAGATGAGTTGTATGACCATCGATCTGGCTCTTCTGATCTGGAGTTGTCTAAAGCATCACTGTCCTATGGTGATAAAGACAGACGCAGGACACAAATCTTTCCTAACTTCTTGCCAGTGGCTTTGCCAAAACTCACAAGAGAGGGCGGATTTACAGGGTGCTAGTGAGCAGGTGTAAGAAACCATCAGACATTTCACTTTATGGTGGCTGGAGAAGTCTATAAAAGGGCCCTTGATGGATGTTTCATATTCACTGAGTAGCGCAGGAGCCCGGCCATAAGCTTCATCACTCAGGTTAGAGCTTGTTGCACGCTAGCAGAACTTGCCTCATGTGTGCTGCTTTTTTTCTACCATCCTTGAAAACAGACAATATCTGGACCAAATGTACTCTGAGAATATGTCTGTACTAAATTCCTGCTAGCAAGTGCAGGATTCAATGCACTGATATTGCTAGAAATAAAATCTCATTGTCATATCTCTTGTTTTGTCAGTAAGTGTATCATGTGGCAGATCTTCAAGTGGTAAAGCTGGAAAGAGTTGAGTTCTTGTTGAGAAAAGATCCTTAGGCTGGGTCAACATAATGGGAATTCAAGCTACATATATTAGAAATAACATGTTTATTGTGGGATGGCTACGTATCTGTTTAGGTCCTGCCTGGTCGTTACCGTAACTTTGATTCCTTATCTATAATTCTCATAATGATGGTGAATTCAACAAAGGAAATTAGAGGGAAACAGGGAAAAAAGAAAGAGGGCAGAGAAAAGGAAGTAATATCAAATGTCTCCAGAGCCGCTGTCTTGGTTGAACTTTCCTCCCGATGTCTTTGCATCTGGACAAGCTGACTTTCTAAAGTTGTGAGAGGACAGAGGAGCTGCTCCAAAGGGACTGAGCACTGGCTGTGGGAGCTGCTGACCCTGGGAATGTGAGGCTCCTACAGGAAGCCTTTCGGGTTTGGAGTCCGAGCAGCAGGGATACTAAAGGCAGCGCAGCTGTGGTGGGAGCACAGAATGAGGGATGTTAAGGCAGCCGACTTAGTCAGGATGTCTATTGCACAAACCTGACCTTTTATATTTATGGGGGAGCAGGGACAGAGCAGCCTGGAAGAAGGAAAGACTCATGGCACGGTCCATGGGTGGCTGCTGCCGGTCAAGCTCCACTGCCTTCCTCCCTGAGGCTCAGTGGCCTGGACCCTGCCTGCTGGGGCAGAGGCTGTGGAGAGCCACGTGATCACAAGGCTGGGCCCAGAGTGGACAGCAGGCTTCCGAGAGTGACGGTGTCTCCCGTGCTCCTCTCCATCTGCTTTCTGCTCTCCACACAGACAGGGGCTTCTGCAAAGTAGGGTCCAGCTAATTGTGGCAACACAGCATAAGGTACCATTGAAGTCCTGGACATTTAAAGATGAGGTTGTCTAAAACTGACTGTTAGGACAAGAAATCAACCAAAGAGAACATGCATAGCTGAGAAGGGTGTGGAGCTCTGCTCTTCAGTGGAGACATGCAGCACTTTGACTTGACTAAACACCACACTGACTGAAATCTCGGTGTTAATAAAGGTGCAGTTTTAAATATGACTATGAAAGGGTGTCATTTAAAAACTGACCCATAAATGTCAACATCATTTAAAAAGTGAAATTACAAATGATTGAAGAGCAGCCTTGCTACACAGGCAGAAAGAAGTCCCCATAAAGAAGTGACCACATGCCGTGAAACCAAAGCAGATGAAACCACAAGAGGTAGAGCCACAGTGTGAGCTACAGGAAAACTACAGCCATGAGACCAGACGGTACAAGAATGACGCACCTGGAGGTCATGCCCCAGAGTGTGGGGCTGGCATAGGAGCAGCGGAAATGCCACAGGCAGAATGGGGAGACAAGGCAGGACAGCACAGGACCCAGCTCACCTGGCTATCACTGTCAGATCCTGAGTGCAGAGAGACAGGAACAAGTGCACAGAGGTCTGTGAATCGAAACGGTGTCCTGTCTTGGAGTGCGCACGTGCACACATGGAATGCATGCCCAGCGCGCATCTCCATCAGTGCTAACTTCCCCCTGATCGGTGCTCATTCACCTATTGTGTTATTCCAGATTACTTTGGAGTTTTCATTTAGCTCCTAAATACAGTTTAAACTCATTCATTGTCCTTAAAATAGAAATCTCTTCATCCAAGTGGGACCAAATAGCCATTTCCAAGTAACGTCCATGTGCTTGATAGTAACCACTAAGCTTCTGCTCTGCATCCAGCCCCGATCAGCACAGGGCTAGCCTCACATCCTGACCTACAGCCCAGTCCCCCACGTCTAAAACCTCAGGACTCCACCACCCATGTCCCCAGCACTGAGATCTCATCAGAACACCTGCAAGCTCTGTGGTCCCTCTCGTTGAAACCCTGTTGTTGGCTGGAAACCCAGCTACCCAACCCTCTCTTCACCTTGGAGCTCAGCACTGTCTCAGCAAGCTGCTCTTCTGCAATTTCCAAACAGGTTGGGTGCCAAATGTAGTAAACAGGGAAAGGGAATGTAACTAGAACTTTTGTATTAAATTCTAGTCTCCTGTGAGTTCACGGCACACGGCAAAATAATTAATAATTAGGCAGAAATGAGACTTAGAGAAAATTGAGCTTGGGTCTGCTCCATGTTACTCTGGGCGGGAAGGACTCTGCACCCAGCCTACCACACCTTTTATTGTCTACATTCCAAAATACCTGGAAAGGCAGGGCCACACCAACAATAGTCCTAGAAAAATTATGTAGATAAGGATCCCTTGGGGCAAGGCAGATGTCAGCAATAGTCTTTGAGAAGGGGGAGATCCGGTGCAGTTCTGCCCCAAAGCATCACGGCATGTGGGGCCATTGAGTCCCTGTTGCTAACAAAGATGCAGACAAGAGTCAAGTCCAAAGTTGTCTGCAGGCAGGAAGCCTGGTCAGTTTTGATCCTGCAATTTCCAAACAGGGTGGTTCCCAACACCCTTCCCTCTGCCAGCCACCCCAGAGCTGTCCACCCTCAGTACCCCCAGAGCAGCTGGCCCTGTGGGTTCCCAGAGGCCAAGACTTGCTCCTCACAGGCCCGGCGCTAAGGCCTGAAGGGAGAGCCCTGCCATACAGGTCTGAACCCGGAGGGTATCCGTGCCTGGTGTTTGCACAGAGGGCTCCTGGCCAGGCAGTGCTGCCCCATCCTGTCCCTATGGGCTCACTCCCTGCAAGATCCCTGCAGCCCAGAGCCAACCTCTCCCTGCCAACAGGATGATAGCATTTTCAGTTCCTTTCTCCAGTTCCTTAACTCCCAACTCTGGGAGCAAGATAAGCAGCATTTAAGCATTTAAAAACTGGTGTAAGAGTGTTTTTCTGAGCTGTAGATTTTTACTCTGAACAACTGGAGGTTTGTAGAAAACTAAGTAATTATCAACTGATGATGGTATCACACAATTTCATGCTATAGGAGTGAAAGAAATATTGATTAAAGGACTACCAAACCCTTGACCACATGCTCCCTGGACTTGCTGATTTCTCAGCAAATCTTCCCGAGCAGCTATTTCCGTGGAAACAGCTTTTGTGGACATTTTACATAGATCAGAAACATGAGCTAAAGTGAGGGCAGCTGTTCTCTTGTGTGTAACACCTGCAGTTTCTTCTTGAAAGGACAGTCCCCGTGTGAAATCCCCAACTCCTCATAATGAGCATAACTTGTGTCTACGGTTAAGCTGGGTTCTATACATGGGATTGATTTTATTAACACATAGATAATAAATAAAATATTAAAACAGAAATATATTTACCTCAGCAAAAATAAAAGATGCATAGGCTTATAGGTGTACATGAGTATACCTTCACTATACAAACATTTATACAATTTAAAGACAATCCAGTTCAAATTCTCTTCTCTTGATGGCACTTTATTGTTTAAAACACAAAAAATTAGAAAAGATATATATATAACTGTATACTATTTTGAAATTCTATAGATCTATAATTCCAAAATAAGCTTGGAGCTCATATATCCAATTCAGCAAGTATGTCTCAAAATATGCTCTCTTAATGAATCAGTCCCTTTCACAGTAGCATCCAAAAAAATGAAATATCTAGGAATCAATCTAACAAAGGAGGAGAAGGAAAGACCTCTACTCCAAAAACTATAGCACTCTGAAAAAGGAGATAGAAGATGATATCAAAAAAAAAAAAAAATGGAAAGACATACCTTGCTCCTGAGTAGGAAGAACAATATCGTCAAAATGGCTATACTCCCAAAACTACTGTACAGATTCAGTGTAATTCCAATTGAAATCCCAACAGCATATTTCACAGATCTAGAGTAAAAAGTCCAAACTTTCATCTGGAAACACAAAAGACCTAGAATAGCAAAAGCAGTTCTAAGCAACATGGACATGGTGGGGGGTATTGCAACTCCGAACCTGAAACTATACTATAAAGCCACTGTGATAAAAACTGCATGGTACAGGCAAAGTAACAGACCTGAGGATCAAAGGAGTAGACTAGAAGATCCAGAAACTACTCCAGATACACTGAGCCACCTCATCACTGACAAAGGAGCCAAAAATCCTCAATGGAGGAAAGATAGCCTCTTTAACAAATGGTGCTGGAAAAACTGGGCTTTAACCTGCCAAAGACCAAAGTTAGACCTAGCTCTTTCACCTTGTACCAAGCTAAAATCAAAGTGGATAAGAGACCTAAATATTAAAACAGACACTCTAAATCTTCTGCAAAACAGGTTAGGTAAAACTCTTGAAGACACTGGCTTAGGAAAACACTTCTTGAACAAAACCTCTGTAGCACAAGAATTGGCAGAAAAAATTAACAAATGGGACCTCATTCTATTAAAAAGCTTCTGCACAGGAAAGGAAACCACTATCAGAGTGAAAAGGCAACCAACATCGTGGGAAAGAATCTTTACCAGCTGTTTCTCAGACAAAGGGCTACTATCTAGAATATATAAAGAGCTTAAAAAATCAGGTCACCCAAATTTAAAGACTTGCTTCAAAAATGAGCATCTGAAATGAACAGATATTTTTCAGAGGAAGAAGAGCAGCTAAGAAGCATATGAAGAAATACTCAACATCATTAGTCATTCGAGAGATGCAGATGAAAACAACATTGAGATTTCATCTCACTCCACATAGAATGGCTGCTATTTCAGAATTAGCCAGCAGCAAATGTTGGCGAGGCTGTGGAGAAGAAGGAACCCTTCTCCACTGTTGGTGGGACTGTAGACTCGTACAACCCCTGTGGAGATCAGTTTGGAGATTCCTCAAAAAGCTAGGATTGGAGGTCCTATTTGACCTGGCCCATCACTCCGCTAGGTATATATACAAAAGAATTAAAAAATTCATTTCATAGTGACATATGTGCACCTATGTTTCTGGCTGCTCAATTTGTGATTGCTTGGAAACAACCCAAATATCCATCAACTGGAGAATGGATAGAGAAGATGTGGTTCTTTAATGGAATGGAGTATTATTCTGCCATTAAAAATGATATGATGGAGTTATACATATTCAAAAGGTTGTATCTTAAGGACATCCTCATAAGAAAAATAAACAGGTCACAGATGTGTAAATCTTTTCTCTTATATGAGAAAATGAAGCTGTAAATGATTTGTAGTATGTATAGCTGATATTGTGATATAGAAAATATTTAAAAGGGATGAGGGTATAGGAGTAAATAATGAGGGGAAATTGAATGTGGTAATAATAAATAAAAAAGGAAACAAATTATGTATACAGAGAGTAGGGGTTGCGGGGTGGGGGGGAGGAAAAGAAGAAAAATACTATGCTCTCTTAAGAAATGATAAATTGCTTTCTTATCATTTCATTCAAATTAGAAATTATTTTATTATGAAACCATAATAGAAAACTCATGAAACTTCTAAACCATCAAATGCAATGTCACATTATGTTCAGCAAATAGTAAAATCATTTGAGAGTCATATTCGTACCAGGCTGCAAATAAAATAATTTAGAGCAATAAAAATTATTAAAAATTAGATGTATAGAAGTATACAATAAAAAATACACAGCCTTAAGTGTGCGTCTGTAAATCCAATGGTGTTTTTTACTTTTCTCTCATTGCTGAGAGAAAATACCCAACACGTAAAGTTAGATGCCAAGGGGTCCACTTGCTTACACTTCTTAGAGGCTTTGGTCCAAAACTGGCTGGCTCTGAGGCAGGGATGGCAAACGGATTGTAGGGAGGGACAACATGGCACAGCCTGACAAGCAGTCTTGCAGCATCTTTTTGCCTTTTTTATGTCACTCAGACTATTGGGATTAGTAACCACAGCCCTTAACCCAGCATCACGCACTCAGCCGCCTCTGAAAAAGCCCCGCTTCATCCCCACGAGCCTTGGGGGGACATCTGAATACAAACCGTAACACACACTCAATTTAAATTGTTTGCCAGTGACGACCTGTTCTTTCCGGTTCTGAGAAGCAGTTCAGCTGCGGCTGAGGCCAGAGCGCGGAGCAGGTGCCACATGTGGAGCCCCTGCTGGCACCCAGAGGCTCTGGTAAGTTGGCTGCGTCCTCCTGCTCTGTGCGGGCGGCCAGAGTGGCTTCCTGACGACAGAGAGCAAGTGGGCACCGGCCAGGACCGGGAGGTTTCCCGGAGGGCACAGCCCGCCCACCTGGCGCCCACGTGAGTCTCCGGGGCTGACGCCGCGCGTCCCGGCCGGTGTCCACGCCTGGCGTCCACAGCTCTCCTCCACGCACTCGCTCCTGCAGGGTGAACTGCGGATGCCGAGGGCAGCTTCGTGGCCGGTGCCTAAGTGATGCTGACTAGACCTGGCTGACACGAAATCTCCCTAATATCCGTGTCGCCCGAGCAAGCTAAGTGCGTCAAAGTTCTTGCATTAAACCCTCTTATGGCAACTTCTGAAAAGTGACTCTCAAAAACAAAACAAAAGACTAACCCTTCAGGTGTGGACGAGAAGGCCCCGGGGTCTTTTCCAGACTGAATCCGCGCTCTCGACCTGCCTGGTGAGCGCCGGAGCCGGACAAGGCATCATCGGTCCTCCTTCTGACAGTGTCGCTGTCCAGGAGGTGAAGCGTGTGGCGAGGTCAGGCGAGGGCGCACAGCAATGCGGACGGTAAAAATGCAGTAAACTGTAGTGTTTCTTCATTATTTCAAAGACTAGTCACTCTGATGAACCTCTTCCCATTTCCATAACATATCTTCTTCTCAAATTAAATATACTTTCTTTCTTGCAGTTGCTAATGACGTGCTGGAAGCTAATGGAATGACAGTTTTCAGTCGTGCTTTTCTCAGTGGAGGACACTGACAGCACAGCATCCACTGTGCTGGAGGTGGGTGTGCGCAGCAAGCAGCCCCTAAGCTACCTGACGCTGGCCGGGCAGGGTCGGAACACCGAGCAGTGACAGCCTCGCAGCTTCTAACATGAGAAGGGCATGAGAAGAGTCAGCCCCGCGTGGACACTGGTGTCACACAGACCAGAACCCACCGCCCCACAGCACGACCTGCAGAGCCACCGGTGCATGCTTTCTTTCACTGCGCAGAACCAGTGTGTGGCATGTGGCTGTGTGCAATTACTTGATAAATTTGCATGCTTTTTAAATTATTTTGAGTCCCCTTAGTTCTAATCCTTAAGGAAGTTGGCTAGGAAAACAGAACAAGAGCTGTTTTTGAACACATTGTGTCCTTTACAGGTGACGTGCTAGTAACAGGGATGACAGAGCAGGAGACTCCAGAAAGGAGGGAGCGGAAGGCAGACACCAGGGGAAGGAGGAGCGATGAGCGAGTCCTGCCAAAGCGGAAGAAAGCATGAGTCAGAATCTGAGGGTTACACGGCCAGCTAGTCATCACGAGTCTCATTTGCTGTCAAATTTAAGCAGATAATTTACGAAACAGATGAATTTTTAACCACTCGCCGTCTGAGGATTTGATGATGAAAAAATACACATAATAAAACTGTTGTGAGGGCCGGAGACTTAGCTCAGTGGTTCTGGCACCTGTCTTGCAAGCCCAAGGGCCTGGTTCCATCCCCGCTGGCTACATACAACAATGCCAGGCATGGGGCTGGGCGTGGTGGCTCACATCTGTAATCCAGCACTCGGGAGGTAGAGGCAGGGGGTGGCTGTGAGTTTCAGGCTCACCTGGACTGCATAATGAGCTACAAAGCAAGACTGTCTCAAAAAAATGTGTTTAAATCTGCATAACTACACCTCTACATTTTGATTTAAGAAATCATCACAAAACTCGTACTCTGTAGATATGTCTATCCTGTTTAAAAAAATAAAATCTATTAATCTTCACTCAAAGTAATAGCTCACTGCATCAAAGCTAATCATCACAATTTTATGGCATAACTCCTTTCTAAGCTTGTTATTCCATACCTCATATGATTTTCCCAGAGCAGAATATTTACTTTCCAGAAAGGTTTTGTGTTGTATTAAGCACAACTCCTTTAGATACAGTTTCTATTAACTTATACTCTCTGTATTTTGATCTGACCACTTCCAAGAAGAACCTTGTGGTCACATTAACATTTGCACATGTCATTACTACTCACTACCTGGTAGCAAAAGGGAAAAAGTGATTTTAATTCTACTCATTTTGATAAGGTGCTCCTGTCAGACCACGATTTCTCTTGAAATAAACTGTCTTTTTCTGTCAGTCAGGTCATCTTTATTGATGTTTTCTCTGCACAACATATCCCTTTGCAGTTTATTTCCTTATGCTGTTTGACTATCTGATTGTATGTAAATAAGTTAAGATTTTAGATAAAATATAGATAGATGACAGACAGCCAGACACAGCCAGGTAGGCAGCTCCATGGCTGTGAGAAGCACTCTCAGGTGTGCAAAACACAGTGTATTTAATAGGACCCTCCTGGTGTTCAGACAGGTCACACGCAGCGGAAACCCTGTGATATCTGTGGACACCTGCAGCAGCCACTGGGATTGTCCACCTAGTTGTGAGCTGTAAGTGAGTGAATTTAGTCCTTGGTTCTCTAAACCCTGAATTAGTCTGTTTTCTTACTCCTGGGGATTAAAATAAGTACTAAAAACTGGCACTAAGAACTGATATTCTCATGTCTGTTGCTAACTGAGCACCAGTTAAGCAGTTCACACACAGTGAAGGATGCTAACTCCAGCTCTGCCTTGGACGAGTGTCTCTCAGACACCAGAAGGCACACTGACAGGAAGACTCACTATCATTTTACTGCCTTCAGCCACAGGAAATACTTTAGCTTGGTGGTAAGAAAATTAAATCTTTCTCACTAGGGTCAAGAAAAGTTAAAAATGTCTTCTCTTACCACTTCTTTTCAGCATTGTAATGGAAACCTTAGCAATTCAATAAGACAAGAAAATGAAAACATACTAATCAGACAGAAAAAAATAAAATTGTCTTTGAAGATTAGATGAATATCTAGATATTAAAAAGCCTCAATTATTTTTTAATTCTTGAAAAAAGGGATTATAAGTAAGAGTACAAGACATAAGGTTAATATACAAAATCTAACCACTTTTCTTTATACCAACAATGTATAATTGGGAATTAAACCCAAAACAAAATGCCATTTACATTAGCACCCATGAAAAATTACTTAGGAACAAACCTATAAAAATTATTTTCCATCTTTATGCAAAAGTCATAAAAATCAATAAAAAGGAGAAAAGGTCTTGTTTGTTTGTTACATTTCTTAATCAGAGAGTGCTGGAACATGAGTGGATCCACATCTAAAAATAAGGAAAATTCAAAAAGAATCTAGGAACAAACATTATACCTTCAAAACATTAAACACTTTCTAGATGGTCAAAAGCTGAAACATTCATGATTTCAAAGGCTAACAAAGATGTGGGGCTATCATTCTCTGCTGATGGGAATGAAATATCAGACAAATTCACAGTGCCTTGAAAATCTAAACAAACTCTTACTATGTGATCTAACACTCACATTCCTTGGTTTTCGCCCAAAGGAGTTGAAAGTTATATTCACATAAAAATCTTTCCACAGATGTCTATAGAAACTTTACTCAAGATATAAGGCCTTTGTCTGAGGAACAGGCAGCAGAATTTTTCCCAGTCTGTGGGCTGTCTCTGCACTCTGTTGGTGATTTCTCTTACTGTGCAAAATCTTTTTGATCAGATGAGATCCTTGTTGTTGATTCTTTGCAATATTTCATACTCAATTAGGGATTTGAGCAAAAGTATTTTTGAAATGTCTCCTGATGGGTGAACAATGATACTTCAAAAATTGCAGGTGTCTGCCATTTTGAAATATTATACATGTGTAATTTTTCCTTGTGCAGAATAGTGCATTACATTAATTTTAAAAAGGACAGAAAGAAAAAATAATGATAAAGAATGTATTATTTTTCTCAGGTATAATATTTCAGGCACTTTTTCTAACTTCTCATTCTAATTCCATTACTCATCTTCTAAATTTTTTTCAAGAGAAAATATAACTAAAAACAACTTTAAGAACAAAAACGGAGTTGAAGAAGGATCCAAAACAATTTTGGCAAAGTATTTCTACGATGAAAACAGGCCAGCTTAGTAAGTGACTCTGGAGAAGTGGGCCTGGTGTGGAAGGGGGACAGCCACGGAGTGAGGACGGGCACGGAGCCTCACAGCCCCCCTGCAGTCGGCTGGGGATGACGTACCTGGGCACGTCTGGAGGCAGCCTGTGTTTGTGACATCAACAACAGATGGGCTACAGCCCAGGATAAATGGAGGGAAACCTGCCTTTCAAGATGCTTACTACCTAAAAGTGTAAAGCTGTAAGAAATAAGTGCACTCACAGTAAAAGTATTCATCGCTATGGCCCACAATCTCTTCAGTTTCTAATTAGACCTTTTAAGCATACAGTCAGTGCCAACAGGATGTGAAATGGGTTTAAGTTAATGTTACAATTAGAACACTGACATTCACATTTCCTGACTCTTGGGGCTGAAATTTGTAATCATAACTTTGCTTTAACAAGTTCTATGTTTAATTTCTCTGCCATTTTTTGAAGCAACAAAAAGAAACAGAGGATGTTTAATGGAGTCTGCACAGATGCCTTCAGTGGGCAGTGAGGGCCTTTCCCTACGCTTCCTGGCTCCTGCACTGGGGGTGCTTTTGCCAAGCCGCCATCCCTGCAGCACCTACATTTCCTTCATGTGTCTGGAAATATGCAAGAAAATGGATATTGTGTACAATTTTAAAATGTTTACTGTACATGTTTGAAATATATAATGATTACATTGTCATAGGGAGTTGGTGTATGTACATACCACATCAATTCTTTTTTTTAAATTTAATCTTCATTGGTACATTGTGAATACATATCTTGATCGCATTCAACATTGAGGGTTTGTACTAGAATATGACACAACTTGATTCTCATTTTTCCCCTTTCCCCCAACCCTGCAACCCCCACAAGTCCTAAATACATAATCTTTGTTTCCTTTTTTTCTTTATTATTACCATATTCATTTTCCCCTTGTTATTTACCCCATACTCTCTTCCCTTTTAAATATTTTCTATTTCACAATATCAACTATACTTACTGCAAATCATTTACAACTTCATTTTATCATACCAGAGAAAAAATGTGATATTTACACATCTGTGACCTGTTTATTTCGCTTATGAGGATGTCCTCAAGATACATCCATTTGAGTATGAATAACTCCATTTCATCATTTTAAATGGCATAGTAATACTCCATTCTATGAAAGAACCACATCTTCTCTACCCATTCTCCATTTGATGGGCATTTGGGTTGTTTCCAAGATTTAACAATCACAAATTGAGCTGCTATGAACATTGGTGCACATATGTCGCTCACACCAATTCTTTTTGTACCTGCTTCCCCTACCCAGACAATGGACAGACACTAGAGGGAAGGTATTAGAATTTTTTTCTCAATAAAAAATATTCTATGAGGTAAAAAAAGAGAAAATTTATTCAAAATGTCACAGGTGAGAAGCAAGTAAGGGACCCCTCACTTCATAGTAGAATTATGGTGCTTAAATGATAGAATATTATTCACTGTTGAAGAGAAAAGAGCTTATCAGACCATAGAAAGACACCAAGATGGAGTAAACTTAAATGCAAGTTAACTGAAAGAAGCCATTGGGGGGGGGGGACTACCTACTGCAACACTATGACATTCTGATGAGATAGCAAAAGGGTAGATTGTTGCCAAGGTTAAGAACAACAAAGGAATTTCTCAGAAATAGAGAGACTACAGGGCAGTGAATGCATTCTGCACAAGACTATAATTTTAGAGTCAGGTGAGTACGCACTTGTCACAGCTGTAGAGTGTAAATCACAAGAGGGAATCCTAAAGTAAACCAAGGCCTCAGTGAATGTGTTGTGTCCTTGTAATTTGCCAATTATAACAGGTCAGGTTGCCAGTCTGTGGTGGAGTGTTGGCATGGAGAAGACTAAGCATGTTGGAGAGATGGCTGCATGGGAAATCCTGCTTCCCTTAGTTTTGCAGGGAACATAAAACCTCTAAAAAAACAAAGTCTAAAAACAATGTACAGATAATACAAATAAAAATTAATAAATAAGACTACATTTGAACCAAGAGTGCCATGTGAAAATACAGGGAGAAAATGGAGAATGAGGAGGAAATACAGGAGAAAGAAGAGAATGAACAGGAACATTGAATCAGATGGGCAGGATTCTGAGTCTGACTTTACCATTTGCATTGGTTATTGATCACACTGTGTATTTATCACCATGAGTAAAGTTAGATAAATACTGTCAACTGTACCAGATACTTTGTTAAAGAGTAAATTAGTTAAGACAGAATAAAAGTTTAGAGCAGTACCTATAGTACCTACGGTATCACCATGTACTAAAGAAGTGTCAAAGCCCATTCAGTCTGGAGAAATAATAGTCTCACTTACATTTCTTTTGTCACTTATGTATAGAAACAGTAACCTGACTACACTACAAAAACAAAATCAATGCATATTTATCAAACGTTAATTTAATAAGCGTGGTGCTTTGATCTACACTGTTTCCCACAAATCTCACATTCATGAGTGTCATCTGATGGAAATAAGTTGGTCAATGGAAGGGAATGGTCTCATCTGTCATCTTTCCTTCTGTCCACTTCCTGGCCAACAGAGGGTGAACATGTTTCTTCAGCCAGGTCTTTCACCACATTTCTGCCATGGAGCCAGCCAAGCATGCATCCAGCCTACTGAAAGTGTGAGCCAGAGTGAGCTTTCTTCCTGTAAGTGGAGAGTGTCAGGTATTTTGTCCTAGTAACATTTATATAGAAATTGGTATGGAGGTAGATCCATGTCAGAGACTGTGTCTGACCTTATGATACAGAAAAGTGTGGGACAGGCTTGTACAAGGAGTTGGAAAGTTGGAAGGGCAAGCTAGAGAATTCCTACAATGTTTTGAGCAAAGCTTAGCATAAAATACTGTTTAGGGCTAAGAGGATGAGACTGTTATTAGGAATGCAGAAAATACAGAGTAGCCTCAGCAATTTACCTATTGAAAATAAAGATTCTATTGGAAATTGAACTACAGATAATGTGTTTACACTGTCAGAAAATGTCTCTACATTTTCCTCAAGTGCTGGAACTTTGTGTGAGAGTAAGAGTGGTGGAGTAATAAATATGATAGAAAAAGCTTAAGACAGCTCAATGTTTATGCTGAAGCATGGATTCTATTGATAGCTTTTAGTCAGAGAGCCTGAAGTCCATCTTAAAAGTCTGAAGTTTCACCAGAAAGGAAGCATAGACCAAAGTTGAGGCAAAGGAAAACATGATTGCTGAAAAGGAAAAAAACAAGAAAAAAATTTTCTTTCTAAGAAAAACTTTCTTGGGCCGGGATTTAGCTCAGTGGTTCCAGTGCCTGTCTTGCAAGCACAAGGGCCCAGGTTCCATCCCTGGCAACCACATACCTATACTGAGCGTGGAGACTCACACCCAGCAGCAATCAGCACCACCTACCACAGTGCCAGGTGTGGTGGCTCACGCCTGTAATCCCAGCACTCGGGAGGCAGAGGCAGGAGGATTGCTGTGATGTGAGTTGGAGGCTGAGCTTAGGCCCAGCCTGAACTACAAAGCGAGACCCTGTCTCCAAAAAAGAAAGAAAAGAAAAAAGAAAAAGAAAGAAAAAAAAAGAAAAACTTTCTTAAGTTTTTTCAGAAAACTTTGTTTTAAAACAAAACAAGCCACATATTTTATGCAAGAGAAAGAAGAAGTGACCTCACAAAGACTCTTATGATCACTGGATCAAAGGTGGAAAAGGGTAAATCTCTCTTTTCAGGAGAGATGTTCCTGGAACATCTGCTCACTCAGAGCTGTCTGAGGGATGATGTCCCCGAGTCGGTCCTCAAAGCCTCATAGTGGTCTCTGCAGCCAGCATCTACTGGGGTCTGGGCACTGGTTGAACTGGTGGCCGATCTTGGCATCGTCCATGTGGGGGTGGTTTTGCTGATGTGTAGAATGCAGTAGGCATAGTGTGTGGAATCTTCCACCCAGCTTTTAAAGGAAGGCCTGCTAGGAAAGACAATGTGTCTCTCAGAATAAAATGTATTAGAGTAACACTGAAGGTAAAGCGGAGAACCCAGAACGATGGAGACGTCAGAAACATGGACTGTCTGCTGAGGAAAAACTCATGCAAAGCAAGAATTGTGCATGCCTCAGAATGGACCATCTGGGCTGCAACCAGCCCTCGTAGGAGGGAGCCTTGGAGGCCCTTGGGCTGCACACCTGGTCAGGCCCAGCCCTGGCAGGTGACCTGAACTTACTTCCCTTTGTGTTACCCTTCCTGCCTCTGCCTTTCTATTTCCCTGTTGGTTGCATTGGAATGGGAATGTTTGGCCTGTGTAATGTAGGTTGGAAATATTTAGATTTCTTTTTGTTTTTGTTTAATGCAAGAGTTTGCTGTGGGTCTCAGAGGAGAATTGGACTTGCACTTTTCATAAATGCTAAATGTTAGACTTCGGTGACTCTTTGAGATACTCTGGATGCATTCAAGTAATGAAATGGACATGAGCTTGGGGGGAAAGGGGTAGAGTGGTACAGTTTAGACCTAAATGTCCCCAAAAATCTCCCATGGAGGTGTGGCCTCATCGGCAAGGGCAGGTCACATGGATTGTGACCTGGAAGGATATCACCTCATGCTCCCTGGCTCGCAGTGAGAGCATTTTTCTGTTCAGGTTCATCTAGCACGTAGCTTCTTCCAGGTTACCGTGGACTGAAACCCTGAAATAAAGAGGTAAGATAAACCCTCTCTCCACTCTGTGAGTGTTGAATATTCTGTCACACTGTTGAAAAAGTTGACTACTATAAATGCTCTGAATTGCTCTGGATCCTGTCCGTCTCCAAACCCTTTTTAAATCTGTCTTATGGTGTCCTATTGATTGAAGACACATCTTCTTTAATTTCTTATTTACTGTCCATAATTCTCTTTATTTAGTTCTTCACACATTCACATTTAATTGGGTTAATTCTGGCTTCTCTCCCTAATATTAACTGGCAAAAGAAAAAGTCACCCAAAATTTCAACCTATAGGACTTTATATTCCATGGATAGTCCTTTTCACCAAATCTATAGGCTTCCTTCTTTATTATCTCTTCTCTGCACACGCAGTGATGAAGGCATCACACGATCAGGACTGCTCAGCACTACTCACCACTTGCTCCCTCCCACCCTTTTGCACCCCATCTCTCGACCACTTCCTACTAGAGAAAAATCTGTCTCACTGCTATCGCCTATGTTGTTACTATTGTCTGTGGTTCATTTCACTCCATTTGTATTTTGAGTTTCTCATAGAAGAGAAACCATGAGCTATTTAATCTGATTTTGTTATCATGAGTGATTTCGGTACAGGCTTGATGCTTTTGAAGTAAAGTTATAAATAATTGTTCTTACTGTAAAATTGGATTTTTAGAGCTCTCTAAGGTGTCGGGTTCGTGAGCATGGGAGGCAGGAAGCCTTCCAGGATGGAGGCAGTGTGCTCCTTGCGGCTGCTCTGGAGCTAGCCTGCTCCCTTCCCCTCAGCACCGTGCTTTTGTGAGCTTCCAGAACACCAGGCATCTGCACTCACGGAAAGTATCTTTCTCGGGGCACAAATGATTTAAGACAGTGTTCTAGGTTAGGTATTGAGTTGTGTGTGATGAAAACAGGCTGTACATACCCTAGTGAAGTGAGTAGAGTGACCCCTGTACAGATTCCAACAGCGACACAGGCGTTCAGGGAGCAGCCTAGCTAGCTGCCTCTGTGCTACTTTGAAAGACAGGTTTCATAGATTCTGGACAGATATTCTACAGCAGGCGAGGGTCTGAAGAACAGAATGGGATGCATCCAGTGCCCGGTGGTTCTGTGGCTGGGCCAGCATTCTGGACGCCCTCCTTCCACAGGCTGCACAGCTGCCTGGGTGGGGCTGTCACAGGGAGCGGGCAGAGGACGCCAGCAGCAGACCTCATTAGACGTGGAAACAAGGCTGCATCTGGGCATGAGAAGTGGCTTGTGCTGCCTGAAAACTAACTTCAGGTCACTGGATTTTCATAGTTTTAATTTTATACAAGTAAAAAAATAGTCTCTTATAAATAGCAGCAATGCATAATGTTTATATCTTTGTATCTAATGTGTTTTCTCATGAGATTTTTATTTGTATTCCATATTTGTTGGGTGAAGTGTCAGTAAGTGCATATACTGTAGAATGACAGAGGTAGGCCAATTAATGCATTAATGTGCTCACACACTTAGCACCTCATTATAAAGAGGACATCGTGTTATTCCTTGCATCTTGCTTGAACCTGGAGTGTTTGGGCTGGCTGTCATCCTCCACACATCTCAGTCCTGGAAGCCCATACTTCCTAACTTTGGCTTTCCTTTCGTCTTCACCTCCGCAAGCCAGGAAACTTGTGCCCTGTTTGTCTGTCTGTGTTTGGCTATGTTCACATAGCATAATCTCCACCAGGGTCAGCTGCATGTCACAAACAAGATTTATTTTCTTTCTTAAGGATAAATACATAATATATATTTACCATATTTAAGTATATGTCACATTTTCCTATTACTCGTGTATCAGTAGACACATAGGTTGATTCCATAGCCCCTGAGAACAGTGCTGCAATAAAGGAGTTGGGGATATTGTTTTAATCTCTTTGAGCTTAGGCCCCACAGTAAAGATGGCGGGTGATACATATCATAACCCTGTCTTCAATTTCTGAGGTACTTGTTGGTCCCTGTGACAGCGGGGTGTGTGCACACTCCCACTGCTCGGCTTGGAGTTTGGAGCCTGGCAGTGTGCCCTGGCCCTCAGGAGGCAGCCTGTGGTGGTCAGGGGCTCTCAGTCTGCAGGGGTGTGGAAGATCTTTACTTAGCTCATTAGCTCATCGAGCGGTCCAGTCCTTCACGTGTTCCATCATGACATCTTGCTTTGCCTCAGGTCCAGAGAGACAGGCCCACGCAAGCATGAACTGAAGGCCCCCAAACTACAAGCCAAAATAACCTTTTGCTCTTTATAAGTTAGTTGCTTCTGGTATTTTACGGCAGTAGTGAAGAGCTGACTCAACTCACATATTACAGCATTGTACAAGAGTCCCCTCTCCGTACCTCCTCACCAGTATTTGCTATCTTTGCCTTTTTGATGAATTATTCAAACAGGTGTGAAATAGCATGTCATGATTTCAAGGTAGACTGACCTGTTGATGGGAGAGGGAGCGTTTTTTTCAGATGACTGTTTGCTATATACAGGTCTTGTTTTAGTAATTGTTTAGTCCAATTGTTTTCCTGCTATTGAGTTGGTTCTTCATTTATGTTTCATATTAGCCCTCTGTCAGATATGTAATTTGCACATATCTTCTGCCATCCTACGGACTGCTTCTCACTTCTGTTGACATTTTTATTGTTGTACAAAAGCTGTTTAATTTGTGTGACCTCACGTACTTATTTTTACCTTTTTGCGTTTGCTGTTAGGGTCATATATCAAAAAATCTCTGCCAAGACCAATCCTAAGAGAACTTTTAATGTACTTTATTCTAGTATTTCTACAATGGTGAGCCTTATCTTTTGATTCTTGTCACATCATTTCTGATAAATTACATATGAGTTTTCCATTTTAAATTAAGAGGTTGCAATTTGATATCTATACTTCTCATTCAAGATTATAAACGGCTGCCAATATGGGCAGTTGTACCAACTGAAACACATAAAATATTTCCATAAAAATGTTAATGATCCTAAGAAATTTTTATAAATTAAAAAATAATTTCAAATATACTATTATTATTGATTTAGTAAATCTACTAATATTAATTAAACCAAATAAATTGATATTTTTGAATAGCTAATCTTACTTCTAGAACCTACTATTCTCTGAATAAAAAATGAAAGTTTCATTTTCTTTCCTGATCGCCTGGAAGATCTCATGGTCTTTGTTTTGCCTCCAATTTCCTTAAAACATGAATAACATGAAAGGTCACTGTCCATGAGTGAACATCACTCACTGTACACTGTAATTTGGCTCAGCTGCTAAGTAGAGCAACACTGTCGTGCGTGAGAGTCAGAGACGAAGGGCAGCACCAGCCTGACTCTGATGCTTGCTCTCGGTGGTCATTCTCCTTTCTCTGTGTCACTGTTTTATTCGGAAAGGACACCACCAGCCTTCTGATGAAATTCCCCTCAAGGGCACAGTGTCTGGCTCTGCACAACACCCTGGGATTGGGCTGACGCCACTCAGAGCAGGCATGTGCACGCATATGTTTTGTGAACTCTTACAATTCCATTCTTATTTAAGAGAACTTTATCTCATTCATAAACTAAATATAATAGGTCTAATTTTTTCATGTTTGCTTCTATCACATGTTGTATGATTTTGTTCATTTACCGTGTTATTTTATTGTTACTATACAGTCATATCGCTGAACTTTATAAATTTCGATTATTACAAAGATCAGTGGCATCATGGTATCAATTCAGAATTAAATTAAGAAAAGCAACTTTTCAGACAGCATCCGTTTCCCACTCGCTGGCGCTTTCTCTTTTCTCCTGCAGATCGTGAAGGGAAACATTTTGTTTTTGTAATACAAGTACAGGGACAATGTCAAACGATGATCTTCCTAAAAAGCTTTCGTACAAAACAAAGAGTTCTGCCGATCATAATTCAAGTGTCTAAAAAGGATTAATGAGATGAAATAAAGTCAAACAGCTTGCTCCATTGAGTATTTAAGAGTGTCTGTCATCATAGCAATGAGAGTTAAGGATGATTTGGGAAAGACAGTCTCCCAGGCAGCTTTTAGAATAAACACACAGTGCTCTCCAACTGTCAGGCTGAGCTTTCCTAAGGGCCCTTTATTCTTTCTCAGGGTGTAACTGCCTGGAACACTTTTTTCCTGTGCATAAGTCAAATATATTATTACTCTTCCTATGAGAAACATAAAGAATGAATTAAATAAAATATAGAGGGTGTCAGCTGAATTTGCAGTATAAAGCCACAATAAGAACATCAAAATACTTTCCTAGTTTCCTTCACACTTAACAGAATGACATAACTGATACAAATTAACATTTAAATCAAATCATAGATGATGAGTGTTTGGAGCTATAATAAGAAGATCATTCAATCTTCTCTGATTCCAAGGAGAAGTCACATGTCAGAACTCATCTGGGATGTTATTATCCTTTAAGATTTGACAATTACAACCTCAGAATAGGTATTTGTAAAGCATTTGGCTTAAGGTTTTCTTTTATCAATACAAAGAAATCTTGTAAGGAGCATCAAAGTAATAAAAGTGATAAGTAATACGAAGATGTAGTAAGGCCTAGAAGTGCAGGGCTGTAGTCCCTGCACTCTGGGAGCCATGACAATCTTAATGTCACGTCCAACGGAGGCAACTTTATCTTGCCTCAAAAGCGGGTAGGAGCGAGAGAGTGAGGAATGTAGCTCATCCCAAAGACCTCGAGTTCAATCCATCCACTACAAAAAAGAAGAGCAACAGCCAGATTAAGGCTAAAGTGGCAGTGTAGGTACACATGACTGCAGGACGAATGTGGTTATTAGCCCAGTCTCTCCACTTCTCTGCAGTATGGCCCATGTCCCTTTTATCTTGCGATTTGGCTTCATCGTGACCTGTAGGAGAGGACAGTGTAGATAGGACCCTCTCACTGACGGTGTGACTTGCTTGGACAGTCAAAATGTCAACGCAGTTTTAAATGAGTCACTGCCTTAGGCTTCTGCTTTCACCAGGTAAACATCTCTCCCTAATGACTGTCCAGAACAGAGAAGACTGTAGAGAAGTGTTAAACTCGCTCCGAAGCTGTGAGCCTAGCTAAGATCAATATGTCCAGCACAGATCCTCCAAGCTGAAGCCACCTAAAGACACACGAGCAAGAAAATCAGTGCCTTCTGCTTAAGCCACTGATGTCTGCGGGTGGCCTCGTAGCCCTTCTACAGCTGCTTGACAGCAGTGCTGTGAGGTCAGGATGCCAGCCTCTAGGGGCCATGGCTTTGCTGTGGCTCTAATTCTACCATTTCTTACTTGAAATCTTTATTGGTACACCACATATACACATCATGATTGCACTCAACAGTGAGAATTTGTACCAGTATGTGACACAACTTAATTCTCATTTTTCCCATACCCCTACCCACCCTACCACCCCTGCCCCCTACATACATAAGCTTTGTTTCCTTTCTTTTTTGTTGTAATATCATTTTCCCCTTGTTAATTACTCCTTCAACCCATTTCACTTTGAGTATTTTCTATTTCATAATATATAACATACATTCTAGAACTCATTTACATCTCCATTTTCTCATACCAGAGAAAAGGTACGATATATACACATCTGTGACCTATTTATTTCACTTATGAGGATGTCCTCAAGGTACATCCATTTAAGTATAAATGATTCAATCTTATCTTTTTTTTTTTTTGAGACAGGGTCTCACCTTGTAGTTCAAGCTGGCCCTGAGCTCAGCCTCCAACTCACATCACAGCAATCAATCCTCCTGCCTCTGCCTCCCGAGTGCTGGGATTACAGGCGTGAGCCACCACGCCCGGAACTGTGGTATGTGGTACTGGTTGCTGCTGGGGTGAGTCTCCACACCCAGTATGGTATGTGGTTACCAGAGATTGAACCCAGGTCCTTGCACTTGCAAGACAGGCACAGGAACCACTTAGCTAAATCCCTAGCCACAAATCTTATCATTTTCTTATGGCAGAGTAATTCTACCATTTTGTAATTGAATGGAATCAGTTATATTGTAGAAATTTCTCTTCTATTCAAGGGAAGTGTTAGTGAGTGTCAGATTTTTGCTTTGAGAATTGCTTGAGTTAGAAATTATGAAGTGTAAACAAGTTTCTATTCTTAATAAAGCTAGAAATATTACATAACTTCACCTAGAGTGATAACAACTCTAGTGTCCAAATATTAAGTAGAAAGTCTAACTAAAAGTTTATACCTACTAAAATTTTGTGTGACCTAAATCTTACAGGTAGGTGATAATTAATTTGACAAGTCAATGAATCACTTACAATGCCACAATAGTTATAACATTTTAATATTTTCTGCTATAATACATGGAATAAATGAACTAGAACAGCTACAGAACATTGATATGAGTAGAATTTTCAAAAACTTTTAATGAAAAATACTCCAAATCTGTGTTATTTTTCTATTAATGATGTCATAAGTTGCCACATGCTTAGTGACTCGGCTAGTTTAGTTATCCTGTGGTCTGTGGGCCCAAAGTGTGAAGTGGGTCTGTGTGCGCTAACGAGGGTCATCGAAGGGAGCTGGCTTTGGAGGCTGGAGGAGAGAACAGAACCCACCACGTCCGCTCTCTGTGCTGCACTGCCCTGTACTCAAAGGTGGCCACACGACCTCTCTCACCTGCTCTCCAACTCCCTCTTCTACCTCTGGGCTTAAGTGAAAGCAGAAAATCCAGATTACCTCTAATTCAGGACCAGTCAATTAGTGAAGTTAATTATACCTGCCTGTGTAAGTATCCTTTCCACTGTGGTCTGATCTGACCTTTACAGGATAGGTGGGGATTGGATGTTGGTTATACACATCCTTAGGGGAAGAGTGACTCGGCACATACATAAAGGTGAAATACTAGTATTTCTAATTCTGCTTATTATAATAAAAAGTAAAAATGTATTGTAATAATCATGGATTCATTGTGCTATAGTATTAGATTGTTATGTATTCCTCTGTACTTCAATTTTCACTAAGTAATTTTAGATACAGTTATATATGTTGTTTTTCATTTTTGTCTTTGCATATGTTTGTGTGTGTGTGAAACTTGGCTGACAAATCCATATGCTGATTTGTATCAATGAAATGTATTATATCAAATTGTATCATATAAATGTCTATCTGTGATTATGTATTTTCTATTTAGAAAACTTTCTGGATGAGTATAGTGACACAAACTTATAATTCCAACACTTGGAAGGCTGATGCAGGAGGCTCTTTCTGAGTTCAAGACTAGCATGAGCTACGTAGTTGAGTTCAAGGCCAGTTTGAACTACACAGTGAGACTCTGTCTCAAAAATAAACACAAAAATACAAACAAACAAAACCCACACTATAGAAAACTACCTAAAAGTTAATATTTTGAAAGTGATCAAATTGAAATTAAAAATTAGTATTAATGTATTATTTATCCTAGTTATTTTATTTTGCCAGTTTAAATCTTAATTTTTTTTCTGTGTATCTATGCTTTTAGGCATAAAATCATATAATGATAAATGACCATTTTATATGAAACTGGATAAAATTCTACAGAGTAATTTTTGCCTATAGCATTAGAGTCATAAGTATGAACTATAGTTGAGAAAGTCCACCCAGAAACTGTATTTTCATTTTGTTTTGTTTTTTGAGACAGGATCTCACTATTATAGCTCAGGCTGGCCTTGGGTTCATCCTAGAATTTACAGCAATCCTCCTGCTTCTGCCTCCCAAGTGCTGGGATTACAGGCATGAACTACTATGCCCACCACTGTGGTATATGGTTCTGATTGCCAGTGAGTGTGAGTCTCCATGCCCAGCATTGTTGTATGTGGTTACCAGGGGTAGAACCTGGGTCCTTGCACTTTCAAGGCAGACACCGGAACCACTGAGCTAAATCTCTGGCCCTAGAAACTGTATTTTTAATATTTGATTGAAATTAGAATAATGTTTTTCTACTGCAATTTTGGTTAGAACCATTATTTTGTAACGTGAGAAGTGAAATGCTGTCATGGCTAAACATGAAGAGCAGTACAATTATTTTATGTAGAGGTAATCTACAGTCTGTGAATATAGGAAGAATTAGGGAGAAGAATTTAATGACAGATGTAGCTTTCATGCCTCCCAGTCCTGTCCTTTCTGGTGTGTTGCAGGGACAAGGCAGTGAAAGCTGAAGAGACCAGTAGAGCTACAGTCGCTGTGAGCACCCTGACAGCAACTGAGATTTCACCAAGGCGAAGCCACATCTCCATCCTCATTTAGATGGTTTCCCAATGACAGGCCTGCCATTAGATTTAATATGAGATCACAGTGTCACTTAGTTCTTAAATGCTGAGAGCTCAGTCACCTAAAACTGTTTATTGGAGTGACCATTCTAAACAGTTAACGGATAAATCTTACTGACAAAGGGACTCTGCTAACGATTAACAAGGTCAGCCATATAACTTTCTAATGTAAGAGACAGAGATATATGGCTCTGGATTCTAAAGGATGCCAAAAACACCAGTGACACTGAGCTGTTGGAAGCCTGTAGGTCCAAAAGTACCAAAGCTGTCATTTAAAAAAGAACAGTAAGATTACTGTGGGGCAAAGCCCTTGAAAGGTCAATAGGGTTTTACTTCCTATACCAGCAAAATGGACACCATCATTGCACATTTCTAAGCTAAAGGTCATACATACAATTTAATTCCTTTTTTTTTTAAGGAAAGGATAAATGTTAGACAAGATGCTACCAGATGAACTTCAACTCTAAAATAATTCATTTCAGACTGCAAAATGACATCTTTAAAAAATATCGTATTGCCTCGATTATTCTAAAATAATAAAACATACTGTCTCATAGCTGAGCAGAGACATGCTTCCTTTATCTTGTGTCCACATCTGTTTCTCTTCCATGTGTAGGTTCTCCATGGGAGACTTTCTTTCTTCTGTTTTCCAAAGTTTTGTTTTCTTTTGCAGCTCTACAGGGTTACATTTATGACTTTAATTTTAACATCATGCTCTTCCCAAATGCCAATAAAAACTAACTTTAAAAACACAAAAGCAGGAAGCAGTTAACTATGTTACTTTAATTGACCTATCCAAAACTGAAATAAACAAGTTACCAATAATTGCTCATTTTTAGCACAATAATAATGAAGAATGATCATAATGGTGAGATGTTCATTCTACTTCTAATTAAATTCAAAACATATTTTAATTCCAAACATTTCTGGAGAAAATTTAAACTGTTAAAGCAAAAGGCTGAATATGGGCATTTATTCTAATAAGAAGTACCTAGATTAAAAAACAATTTAAAATACACCAAGTATGAAAAAGAATATTCACAACACAAACTAATTTTCTCTTATTCCCTTGAGCATGTTGAAGTTAACCATGATCAAAACCACTTCTTTATATAGTAGAGTACTTTAAAAACAACAAAAAAAAATGCAACTGTTTAACATTGCTTTCAATGGTTTGTTTCAAGGACTGTGTTTATTATGAGTTTTTGGAATTATGATTAATAACAGAAGGTAAAATAAATGTGTTATCTCTGACTCTTCACAGTCATAACATTATTTAGATTTAGATGTGAAAGAAGGACATGTTTTGAGACAAAGGATATTTAATTAAGTGTCATTGTGGGGAAAAAAAACTTTAAAAATAGTACTTCCCATTCCATACCTCCTACATCCTGGGGATAGATGTGGTATACAACTCATTTAACTCTTGTCATGTCTAGAAGTGTTTTACAAAGTAAGGACCAAAGGGGATTGGAAGTGAAGGACTGAAACCTGCAATTTGAAAAAGAACCCATGGAAAATGAGGAAGGAAAACTGAAGTAAAGGATTCAGTTAAGGAATTAAATGAAATTAACAGCATTATATAAAAGTAACAGAAAAGAACAGTTAAGAAAAAGTAGAGAGCAAAGTTAAGGAGAAAAGAAAAATGAGGGAAAAGTATTAAAGGCAGAAAAAGAAAAAAACACACACAAAAAAAAGAATGAGAAATATCAAAAGTCAATTGAAGAATGACCATCTGCATTTAATTATTGTTTTCTTTCTAGAATCCAAGTCTTGGAATCCAGAAATTGATGAATCTCTGCCCCCCCGTATGGCCTGTGAGATGGTGAGGTGCCCCCTATTTTGCTCGAGACCTCCCTCTCCCTGCACCACAGACTGTGGCAGATGCCCAGGCAGAGGCAGGCCCTTGCTCATGAGGCCAGACTGGGAAAGCAGTCTGACCCTGGGCTGCTAGATGTAGGCAGTGAGCATGAGAATTCAAGTGGACTTCGAAGTTTATTGTCACCCCTTTCAGTTGCAGCTACCTGTGAAAGCCACACTTGCTGGACTTAGTTTCTCACCACATGCAACATGACCTGTGGCCTTCTTCTCCTGAACTTGAACTTCTCAAGGGGTGGACTTCTAGCCCACACTCTTCCCTTAGCTGTCTCCAGTGCCTGCCTCTACCCTGGTCAGGGTGGGAGCGTAGCACTGGAAATCCTGAAGTAGAGCTATTCTGTGGCTCAGTGTTAAGCAGTTAGCCTCTTCCCAAAGCAGCATCAGCTTGAAACTTCTCTGACAATAGGCATGCCATGTCACTGTTTGGGGGGTTTTTGTTTTGTTTGTTTTTTGTGATTCTAGGCTGCTATGAAGGAGTTACTTTCAAAGTAAAATCCCACACTGTTTTGTAGCACGACATAGCAGCAGATTTTCTTGGGGACTGGCGCAGCTGCCTGGAGCATTTGACTCAAGTATCTGCCTTCTCTCCTGAAGCACCAAACTCATTAACAGTCAGGTCGGTTGGTGGCCAGCATCTCTGGGGCAGTGTGCAAAGGGAAACCAATACAAAGTGGGCATGAAACTGGGGGGAGGTTGTGGCCAGGGTACAGAGCCCACGGTACAGAGCCCAGGGGCATGCAATTGGCCAGAGATGAATAAGGCAGGGCCAAGTTGTGTTTGTGCTCTGCAAGTGGGTGGAGTTCTATCTGCTTCAAAAGCTTCTGATGAAATAAATGTCTGCATTCAGATGGGTCATGATACCTATCTCAAGATGCTCTTTTTCTTGTTTTACCTTAGAAAGAACCAGTTCTTTAGGTTTGATCTCTGCTGTTTACAATATCCTGCTTCAATTAAAAAATTAAAACTTGTAGAGCAAGACGTCCATGTAGAGACTGCTGTGTCAGAGGCATCAGCAGAGCTGCTTCCCAGGCACCACCTGAGGCTTCCCTGGGGATGAAGCCCATCTTCCACTCTAGCTGGCGGCCCTGTCCTGCTGGGTCCCACTTCCAGGCCATTCTCTGCGGGATGCAGGCATGAGGGAGGCTAACACCACTGTCCCTCTACTCCACCATACTGCCCTGCGTGAATTTGCTGACTGCTGTTTCGGTATGGGTCATTTTTGTAGATGACCAGGTGATCCCGGGCTGGGAGATGCTCTAAATTTCCAGGAACACATCAATTATGTAAATCATACATCCCTTGCTTGGGACATCACATACAGTATTGTGCCTCTAACCCATAGTCTCCCCCCTCCATGTTAGTATTAATAAATTGTCTCCATTTTCCTGAAAAATTCGTGCAGAAAGCTTGTCGTCAAAACAGTGAGGCAAATCTCAATGGTTTAGTAAAAACAGCTTTGTGAACAAAGCCCTCGGGAACAACAAAAAGATTCAAGTGATGGAGATTCTCTGGAAATGGGACTTTGAGAGACTAATTCCATCCCACAGCCCCTGGTGGACAGCAGGCTGTGACTGGGGGCCACTGGGTCTCAAGGCACCCACAGAGCTGGAGACACTTGGGAAAGGGCAAGTTACAAACAGCAAGGCCACTGCCCTTTCCAGGATCCAGTTTTTTCTCCTGATTAAGTGCACACTAGATTGACAAAACAAAACAAAACCTTTTGACAAATTTCTAAAGATCTAAAGTTGATGTAAAAAAATTTTTACCAGTGTTCTTGCTGCTTTTGTGGATAAAAACTATTTTTACCCTACTTTTTGTGCTGACAACATTTCTCTGCCTTAAATTTTAAAAGGAAAGTCTTCATCCCTGCTTGTGGTCAGCAATTCTGCAACCAAAAGAATAAATATGTTGGCTCTAGTGTTCAGAACTGTGAAACTATTTTCATGGCCAGTTGTGGCACAACACGCGTGGATGATTGGTTTATGGAGCCATCCTGAAAGGTAAAATATGCAGAAGCTCATGAGGCTTATGGAAAAGAATGTAGTACCTGCTTATGCCTGTGACCATCACCTTCTTACTTGAAATCATCTCTTTATTGCATATGATTATAATAAATAGTAAGTGATGTGTAAATAGATGTTAACTCTGTAGTTTAGGGAGTGATATCAGGAAATGGACATGTACATAGAGACATGCTTTACTTTTTTTTTTTTTTTGAGACAGGGTCTCGCTTTGTAGCTCAGGCTGGCCCTGAGCTGAGCCTTAGACTCACATCACAGCAATACTCCTGCCTCTGCCTCCCAAGTGCTGGGATTACAGGTGTGAGCCACCACGCCTGGCACTGTGGTATGTGGTGCTGGTTGCTGCTCGGCGTGAGTCTCCACACCCAGTAC
>PVIR01009741.1:0-52263 GCA_004026965.1 Petromus typicus | reverse complement strand
GAGACAGGGTCTCGCTTTTGTGGTTCAGGCTGGCCCTGAGCTCAGCCTCAAACTCACATCACAATCCTCCTGCCTCTGCCTCCCGAGTGCTGGGATTACAGGCGTGAGCCACCACGCCCGGCACTGTGGTATGTGGTACTGGTTGCTGCTGGGTGTGGGTCTCCACGCCCAGTATTGTTATATGGTTACCGGGGAATCGAACCCAGGTCCTTGCGCTTGCGAGACAGGCGCCAGAACCACTGAGCTAACTCCCCGGCCCCCAAGCTTTGGAATTTTTAAAATATCTTTTGTAAATGAGTTGTAGTATGGATAGTTGATATTGTGACATAGAAGATATTTAAAATGGAAGAGCTTGTAGAGGTAAATAATGAGCGGGAATAGAATGTGATAGTAATAAAGAGCTTTTGTATTTTTAATGCCAACTCAAAGATTCAGTATCACATTCCCTATAATTCAACTCCCTTAATCCGGAAGGTCTTCTTTCTGAAAAAGAATATTCCTAAATTTGGTGCCCAGGGTAATCCTCTCGATTCCCCAAATACTTGAGACAGCTGTGAAAAGAGATCGTATTCTGAGCCAGGCTGCTCAAGGATACACAATGGTACTCAGGACCAGAACGAACAGCAAATGAAGATGCAGGGGACGAATTTTTCAGTTCTCAACGGAAAATGAAGTAATAATCGCTTTCACTGTACTTGCTACAGTTTGAATACAACTGGAGTGTTTCCTGAGTATGGAGAGAGGAGAGATGGTGGATCTTGAAGAAGCGGATGGAGTAAGAGGATATTTGACCTAAAAGGAAGCTCCATCAGGTGGGAGTTGGGGGAAGAGGACACAGCCAGAACACTAGTGGTGAACTCCAATCCCCCCCGATAGTCCCATAGTTAAAGGATTAATAGTCAACAAAAAACAAAGCCAGAAATTTGAGGAAACCAAGCTGAGCCTACGCTCGATTCTTGCTACTCTAACAGTAGCAGCCAAAGGCTGAATATTGCAGCTGCAGAAGTGGGAGCAGAAGAACCCATAACTCGAGCTCGCCTGCACCTTTGTTTGATACCAAGCCTTCAACGCATAGTCCTAGCAAGCATAAAACAAGGTGGTCCAGCAATAGTCCCTGTAGTTGATGTTTACGTAGGGCAGGACATACATCCTTAAATCCCAATAGACCTTAAGACAAATAACCCTAGTACAGTAATCATGTAGTTTTGGAGCTCCCAGGGTGAGGCAGATGTCCGCAATTATCCTAGTAGTTGATTTCCCAGCAGACATCCTCAAATCCAAGTAACTAAATCCCAGTAAGTTTTAAGTCCGAGTGAGTTGATCACAGTTCCCGACAACATCAGAAGGAAAGATTGGTCTTCTAGAGTGAGTTCTTTGAAAGCTAGACTGTCATACAAGCCATAGTCTGACTGCTCAGCCGTTTTGTTGTTTCTTGCCCCACAATGAATCTCTTCTTTTACATGCTTGCTCGTTATTACAAGTAGATGAGCACCAAGTGCTCACAACAAGATTTGCCAAAGTGTAGGCTTTCAGCCAGCAAAGAGGTGAGCTAAAATATCTCTTTCCTCTTTAAGGAAGACTTCCTTAGTTATTTTACTGTCATAGCGCAAAACACACTGATGTAGCAGTTACACATCCGAAAGCTCTTTGCTTTCAAACTATCTGAAGCATTTTTTTAGTTTTCTTCAAGTATAAATACTAGCCATGAATGTCTGTTCTATTAATATTTATACTCCAAATGCATTTTAAAATTGGAAACTATTTTAAATCAATCACAATAAGTGAATTAGCTTGCTTTTTTATAGAAAAGAATGACACCAATTTGAGAGAAAGCAACAAAACAATTTTTCTAGAATATTCCAGTGATTCTTCAAATTTTATTCAGAGAGTCAGTACACAGAATAATTTCTTCTGAGTTTTGCTCTAATTTACTTTGCGACCTTGACCTTGACTTGCTCACTTGGTTTTTCTTGTTTCATAGATTTCTCAATAAATTAAAGAGAAGAAGAAATTGAAAAAGGATTAGTAACCTTATCACTATATAACATTATGGATGGGATTAAGAGGTACAGTTAGAGCTCATCATGAAGCCTACAAAACAACTTCATGTAAAGAAGTACATCATCTTTTATCTGAGATGTTTTCCCTTGTTGTTGGTTTGGAACTGACTTGAATATAGATCTCCATGATTGGCAATTTGTGTGGTACACAGTTGATTTCTGAAACCACTATACTTACTATTTGTTAGGCAATATAAAAAATGTGACCTTCAGGTCTTCAGAGATTAAAAGAGACGGGCTTAAAGCTAAATCACTATGTTATCTAACCTCTCCCTCCTTCAGGAAGAAGAAAATATTGAATTTCCATATATGATCAAAAAAGGGCATTTTGAATAATGTATTAAACACATATTCAGTTGGACTTTAATATTTCTAAATTTTGTTTTATATCATATTCTTCAAAAATGAAATGTTTAACAAAGGACAGATTAACTTTATAAAATTTATGTGTTTAACGTATATGAAAACTTGGAAAGTATGCATCAATACTAGAATATTCTTTCAATAAAAGCTTATCGGGTCATGCAAAAATGAGACATAGCATTTAATGGCCATTCTTACAAGAGTCTCAGAAATGAAACAGTGATACTTTAGACAAAATTATGCATGAGGTAAAAAGTGACTCTCAGTAAAGATAATTTAGTTTTGTTAAACTAGACAAGTCTTTCTTTTCTTTTCTAATATTTGCTAATTGAGTTCCTGCCACATCTTTTACATCACTTTGGCACCTCACTCTTGCATTAGAATTAATCCTTTGGATAGTTTTCACATACTTTTTTATAATGAAGAAACTGAGGCTCAAAGAAATACATTATCAGGGCCAGGAATTCATCTCAGTGGTTCTTGCTCCTGCCCTGTAAACACAAGGTCCCAAGTTCGATCACCACTAGTAACCGCATACTACAATGTGTGGTGTGGTGACTCATGCTCATCAGCAACCTGTACCACATTCCACACTGCTGTGTGGTAGCTCACACCTGTGATCCCAGCACCCAGGAGGAAGAGGCAAGAAAATTGCTATGAGGTCCAGCCTTGCCTGGGCTACATAGTGAGCTCAGAACCAGCCTGAACTACAAACCAAGAACTTGTTTCAAAAAGGAAAAAAAAAAAAAAAAAACCTAAACAAGGATTTCAAGTCAAATACTTGTTCTAGACTGTTAAAACCATATCATCTATAAATAGAATTTTGCTCATACTATCGCATCTTATAGAATTAAAAATGCATATAGATAATTATGAGTTTCAGTGGATATCAGAAAAATAGAATGCTGCTTGGAATTAAATTCTATGATGTTACATTATTTAGTTAGTCATATGATCTGTGTTGTGTTGTGTGGTTTTGTCTCTCCTCTCCTCTCCTCTCCCCTCCGCTCCCCTCCCCTTCTCTCCTCTCCTCTCCTCTGCTCTCCTATCTTCTCCTCTCCTCTCCTCTCTTCTCTTCTCTCTTCTCTTCTTTTGTTTTCTTCTCTTTTCCCCTGTGCTGGGGATAGAACTTGGAGCCTTGCATTTGCAAGGCATGCACAGTGACACTGAGCTACATTCCTAGCCTGGGCTCTATTTTCTAAGACATGGTAGTTCTCAGGTGGACAAAGATAGTCTAGCTTCATAAAAAAGTTAGAGCATTGCTTTTGTATATCATAACAGGAAATTTTCCCGAATTTTCAATACAAATTTTATATCACTTATCAAGATATTTACTAAATGAATATCTGAACACCTATACCTTTGAAAGTGTTTTATTTTTAATTTAGAAATATTGGAATTTTTTTCTCCTATGGAACACAATATATATACAAATTATTGCTCTAAGAATACTTAGTTGGGTAATCCTGCAATGTTTCATTGAACAAAAGCAAAAGTAGTGTGTCAAAGTTATAAATCACAAAATAATCCATGAAAATGTGCTACATTTTGTTTCATTTTGTGTGTTTTTCCTCTGAGTAAACCAATGGGTTGGAAGTCATCAAAGAGGGAGGCTTGTGCTTGGGCAGTGTTTTTGCCCTCGGCATTGGCGGACAAGGATGTGAGCGCAGATTCACCACACACACTCTGGGGAGCATTCCGAATTGTTCTGTCTTTAATGCAAATTCAGTTACTTTTATAGTAATGGGTAGAGGGTATAAACATACAAGTGAGTACAGTCGTGGATTGGTTGAAGCAAGCACAGAGGCGGGTCGTTGTAGACTGACGGAAGAGGCAGTCCTGCTTTTGGCTGAGGTGGTCAGCGAGGCTGGCTGAATTTTAGTGAAAGCCTGACATAACTTACACAGCAGAGTGAGTTTAAAAAAGACAATTTCAGGTTGTATTTCCTGAGCTTTAACTTCAGCTAGAAAGTCAAATAACATGCTGTTTGGATAGGAATAATGGCCACTGTTGTCCCTTGGACGTCACTTCCTCTTATTTAATCTTGATCAGCACTATGAGCCTTGCTAAAATTAGTAATGTATGTAGGTTTGAGTAATAGCTGGAAGACCTAGCTTCTTCCCTTAGCTTTCCCCCTTCTGCCTTAACCACACCTAACCTGAGAGGTAGAATTTTTATTTACTGAAGTAGGATATTAAAGTTAATTCTCAATTTGAGACACAAGCTGCCTTTGTGCGTGTTAAAATTACATTATTAGTAAGGATTTTACTGGACTCCACTAATTTTTCCTGTATTCCACACTATAGTCCATAAACCAGCCCTGAAGATTAGCTTGTGGGTAATATTTTTACTGTAAATTAATTATGGTTTTTATGCATACATATTTCAGTATATTTTCATGTGTTTTTATTTTTATATAAGGTAATGTACTAGCAGTCCCTATAGTAATATTCCAGATAGAATTGTTAGATTATAAGAGTAATATAGCCTTTTAAAATCAAGAGATGTCAACAAAACAAATATTTTACTGGAGAGAGACCATATGCCATATAGAAAATACTGTTTGTTAATGGAAATACTGATTCACAATCAGAAGGTGATCAAGCTTTCTGCATTATACAGATTTGCCCTTATTGTCTTAAGTTCACAGACCTGTTTCTTCTGAAATATGCAATTATCTGTGTGTAGGTAGAGTATAACAATAATATAGAAATACAATTTTCAAAAGATCACATGATATCTTTCAAACATATAAAGCATCCCTGGTAAAACTGGGGCAAAATACATCACCCAAGAGGGTAACAGATATTGTATCAAGAAACACTTAGCAGATCCAGTTTTAGTGGGCTTGAGTGTTTTTCTTTTCTTTTCTTTTTTAAATTGAAATCCTTATTGGTACATTACATATACACATCATAATTGCATTCCACAATGGGTATTTGTACCAGTATAAGATACAACTTAATTCTCATTTTTTCCCATAGCCTTACCCCCCAATCCCCTATACACATACAATTTGTTTCCTTTCTTTTTTGTTATAATCTCATTATTTTCCCCCTTCACTCTTTATCATATGGCACTGTTTCATTTAGTTATGAACAAACATATGGAATTCCTTATTTTAGGAACACTCAAGCCCTTCAATCCCTGTAAGACAATATATAAAAATTATAATAAATGAAACAGAACAGAAATTTCTACATCTTAAATATATCAAGAAAACTTTTATACTTGTTTCATCTTATAATAACTCAATGTGTAGGAAAAAACCTAATGGTTTGTATCCAAAAAAGAATGAAAATGTTATTTCCATTATGTTTTGGGTATGAAGAAATTCACTCATCTCAATACAAGGAGCTACCCAATAGTTATTATTCACAAATTCACTCTGGATGAACACACTCCTCGTGTTCTCTTTAAGAAGCACAGAATGAAGTGAAAGGTCCTATTATTATTTTTCAGATAAGAAATAATTGTAAGACAGGAAGTTTTCCAGCAAAGTCCTGAGCAATAGGTGGAACTGCCATGAGTAGAAAATAAAATCATATTGAAGAAGATACTTTACAGTTAGTGTGTGTCAATTATAAATTTCACAATGTTTATTTTTAGTTACAGAAGAAGGATCTATTAATTAACTTATAATTTGGAAACAAAAGTTCCTCTTTGATATCTGGACAAAATTTCCTAAAACTTAGGTAGAGAATATAATAATTTTTTAAGTATTCCAAATGACTAGGAAGTCTTAAGTGATTAATAAATGAGCAAAGATCTTTAGTTAATTTATCCCAAAGTCATTCATTGAACACCTTAAATAATACTAATAATTTATGAGGGAAAAATGTAGTAAAATTCAAAGATGGCTCTTATGGAGTTTACCCTCCAAAAAAAACACAATATAATATTGGAAAATAAGTAAAGAAAATGGAAGAAATGTATAATTATTCCTTTGGTATATTGTTGCATTGCTCCTAAAAGTCCTTAAGATTCTGTTGCTTATAAATTATTTCATTTCATTGCAAAATATTTAGTTCATAATAAATATAATCAGAAGTTCCAAGTATAAGATAAAAATAAATATAATAAAGTATGTCCCTTTGCAGCTAAATTACATAATTTTCCCTACATTCTCCCAATATTTCAGTGTTTATAATGTTAAAGAATATTCTTAGAGGGCTGGGGAGTTAGCTCAGTGGTTCTGGCGCCTGTCTTGCAAGCACAAGGACCTGGGTTCAATCCCTGGTAACCACATACTATACTGGGTGTGGAGACTCACGCCCCGCAGCAAACAATACTACATACTACAGTGCCGGGGGTGGTAGCTCACGCCTGTAATCCCAGCACTTGGGAGGCAGAGGCAAGAGGATTGCTGTGATGTTAGTTTGAGGCTGAGCTCAGGGCCAGCCTGAATCACAAAGCAAGACCCAGTCTCAAAAAACCTAAAAAAAAAAAAAATATATATATATATATATATATATATATATATATATATATATATTCTTAGAAAATATAAAAATATTAGATGAAGACATACAAATAAATCTCCAAATATGAAGGTCAGATAATCCTAATTTTAAAAATATGTGTTTCTGCAATATAATAAAATTTATGTATGCTTTAGAAATATAAATAACAATATGTTATAATATTGACCAAGAGATTTTACTTCAATAATCATTATGCCATGTTATCAGAGAATTTACTATTGACTTTTCCAGGATTCCTAATGATTTTTCCTGCTGTTAATTCATTCCAATTGCTGAAGTAATTTTGTAATTCAGTTTTGTTTAGAACTTAATAGGTCACTGAAAATAATTTTTCCTAAAGTCCAGTAAAAACTGAATAGGACAATACTATGAATACTAGATTATGCAAATTAGAAGGTAAATTACTACTTTAATTATAATTCTAAATTGTAAATCTGTTGCACATACCAAAAGTTACAGACCTTCACAAGTTTCAGAGTATGTTCACCTCATAGTTGGAAAAATCAATTTTTAGTTGATGAAGTTTTCATCAGATTTAATATGCTATGATGAATATTGGTGAAAAGGTGAAATCTGCTCAAAAGCATCAGTCATCACTCAATTTTACCATTTCTAACACTTTAAGTCAATGACTTAAAAAAAGCAGTTTTTATTTTTTTTTATTTTTTATTTTTTTTTAGGTTTTTTTTTGGAGACAGGGTCTCGCTTTGTGGTTCAGGCTGGCCCTGAGCTCAGCCTCAAACTCACATCACAGTTCTCCTGCCTCTGTCTCCTGAGTGCTGGGATTACAGGCGTGAGCCACCACGCCCGGCACTGTGGTATGTGGTACTGGTTGCTGCTGGGTGTGGGTCTCCACACCCACTATGGTATGTGGTTACCGGGGAATCGAACCCGGGTCCTTGCGCTTGCTAGACAGGCGCCGGAACCACTGAGCTAACTCCCCGGCCCTCAAAAGCAGTTTTTAAAATGTCCACTTTGTGGAAAAGTTATCAAACAAGTTTGATGATCACATTTTGGTATAACTGTCAAATCACAATTACACTGCTAGCCACTTCAAGGCTTCTTCTAAATTCAGAAATTGGAATCTTACTTTCACAATATAGCAAGCTACAGTAAAGAGCTACTTGTTATGAGTACATAAAATCTTTTATTTTTGTAAGGAATTGTTGTCATTGAAATAAAGATGAATTAGCTAATTAACCTTTACAACATGGTCTTTGGTCCATGTTAACCAAAAAAAGGTTAACTGTATTCTCTTTCATAATGTTTTTCTAGTCAATGAAAAATGATTTTAGAAAGTTTAGTGTGTTAATGGATTTGTGTTGGCCTGACTTTGATACCAACTGTGCGTCTTTCTTTGAAACATCCCAGCAAATGTTGGATGGTGGCTTTTTATGTGCAACTCCTCAGAAGCCGGCTTGCATCTCATACTTATGCCTATTAGACTCTATTTCAGAGAACTATATTGAAAATATGCTTTTGATAGCAAACTGTTTTCTTTTTACTTATTTGTATATTTAAAAGATAGATAAGTTTTCGTTTCTTTTTACTTTGTTTTGACAACTTTTCTGAAAGTGTTAAAAGAGTTCAGTAATAAAATAATATTTTGTTTGGGTTTGTTAGACCACTTGAGATGCTATAACAAAGGGTTGTACCATCCGTCAAATAACCTAGAAACTACAGAGATTTATTCTGCTGTTCTGGATACTGAGAGAACCCACATAAATAAATGCACCAGCAGACTCAGTGTCTGTAGAGAATCTCTTCTTGTCAATAACATCATTTTCCCTGAAGAGGGAACCATGTATCTCTCTAATCTCATCTTATAAAAGTTTTTACTCCTGTCTTGATCTAACCATCTTGCAAAGTTCTACCTTCCAACATTGTCATTTTGTGGATTGGAATTTAATTCATGAATTTGAAAAGACACAAAAATTCAGGCTAAAGACGTAAAATTCCATTGGTTTGTTTTGATTTGGTCTGCTTTGCTTCATTTTGGTTGGTCAAAGGACAAGATTGAGAAAATATTGAGCTACATTCCTGTCATCATTTTATTTTGAGATAAGGTCTTATGAATTTTTCCAGGTAGGTTTTGAACTTTGAATCTTCTTCTCTCTGCCTTCCTAGTAGTTGAGATCACAGACATGTGCCCAGAACCTGCATACGCTGGGTTTCTCTTACTGTTGTTTATAAGCTTTGTTTGTTTACCTGAAATTGAATGCTGTGATTTAGCATGTTCAAAACTAAAGTAACTTTTAGTAAGAACCTTGGAGATTTTCTTTTCAAAGGTCCACTTTCATCTCCAAAGAATTCTCTAAAGCTATGGGGAATGAATGACTTGCACAAAGTCAAAAGGGGTAGTCAGTACTTCACCTCAGTATGCCAGTTGTAATTCTCTCTTTGACTTCATTTAATCATACCACTGAAGAAAGCAAATCTGTCCAAAAACATTCACTTTGACAAGTTACTCTCTACAAGTAAGTATATGTGAATGCCTGTGTATTCTGAGACATTTACTTCTTAAGCATATAAAACATCTTCTTAACACAACAGTAAATTGCATTTTCTGTTTCTTTCTCTATTTTAAAACTTCTTTTGTTGTGATTGTTGCTATCTCACTGTTCTATAACATTGACTCTTCCACTTGACTGGCTCTTTTATTGAAGTTGTATTAAATGCATTTATTTTTAGCATTTTTTTTAACTGAGGAGGAAAAATATTATTGTCCTATTCTCAATCAGTTAATCAGAACACCTACACAGAAAGAGGTCTTTAAAGAGTCTTTACTTCCACAGATTTCCTTTAGCTTTAGTGTCAAATGTGATAAATGAAGACTTTTCGGT
Organism: Petromus typicus; assembly: GCA_004026965.1. Taxonomy (NCBI): domain Eukaryota; kingdom Metazoa; phylum Chordata; class Mammalia; order Rodentia; family Petromuridae; genus Petromus; species Petromus typicus. The sequence continues at coordinate 42,513 of PVIR01009741.1, read as the reverse complement.
AAAACACATTTTCTTTGTGTATTTTTAAAAGCCATTTTAACTCACCTTTTAAAAAATATCTTTCTATTCCAATAGAATTCTCTTGTCTTTTTTATTCACTATTAGCCTAAGTGCTGAAAGGAAATCTTTTGTGATGTATTCATTTTGAAATCAGCTCTTATTAATTAAGGTAGAAGTACATTTACAATAATCACTGGTAAATGATGTGAAAAAATATTTAGCCTACTCTTCTTGATTGTACTATATTTATTGAAGTCTTTTCCATTTTCAAGTTGCTATTTAAAATTTCACTGGATTTAAGTGATGAATAATTTGCTCAACATAACAATACAAGTCTACCTTTGTCTTTCTGAAGGTAGTGAATTTCTGCATTTGTGTGTGTGTGTGTGGTTTTGGTGGTACTTATTGCTACTCCTTGACTATGAGAAAGGAAGAAACGTGACTTCTCTCTGACATTGTCAGCCTTGAATTGGTCATGAAAGGGTCAATAAATATGCTCTTTACTTACAAACTACAGTGTGGCAAGATACAAAAGAAAACTATAGCAAAACAGGCAGGTTTAGGTGTTACCTCCACCCAAGAAAGGCCATGCTATCTCATACAGTACATGGATAGGATTCTCCCAACATAGAGATAATAAAAACAAAGTACAGATTCTTTGCAAAGCCAATCATCTGAAAATACCCACACACCTGCCTTGATTGCTACATGGACCCTGAACACAAATATTTTGTCTGACTCCTGTGCATGATAGATGTGTAAGATTTCTCTTCCAATGCTTGGTAACCCCTTTGTCTTTTCTTTATTTGGGGCTTTTGGTCTTCAGCTTGCCATCACTCTGTTTTCTCAGGTGAATAAAGTCTGTATCTCTACTTTCATTAGCCTATTTGGGTGGTCTTATTCATTTGTAATGCCATTTCTTACATATATGAGACAGAAGACCGCTGGAGAAGCCTGATACAACTTACATAATTAAAATCAACTAAATAGCTTCTTTAGATGCCCAGTGTGTATATGTTCCATTTATTGATGTGTTTGATTCTGATACAGTAATATTTATTCTGCTACACTTTAGTTCCATGTAACCTGAAATTCAGATGTAAGGGTAGTGGGCAACTTCACTAGTTTTATAATTTCATTACCTTTGTACACATCTACTCTACAAAAAAGAAAAAAAAAGTATTAGGCCTTGAGCAGAAATATCAAGTTGTACTAAAAGACACTTATTGAAAATGTTATATACAGGCATTTTGTTTGTTTAGCATTTGTTAATAAAAAGCTGAACCATTTTAACCATTTAGTTAGGGCTGCCAGACTGTTCAGAGAAGTATATTCACTTATGTAATCAGATCACATACAATTTACAACTGTATTTTGGGGAAAATTTTATATACTCACAAAGTTAAATATTCTAATTTATTTAAGCATTCATATATATTTCCATTTTAAAAGAACAACTTAATTAAAGTGAATATTTTTGGAGAAAAAATAGTCTTGTCAACCTCTTAGTACTCACTGTTAGGATTAACCAAAGGTGAACAAACAACTTGACATTCTTGAAATACTAAGGTCAAGGTCCATCCTTCATCCATTAATCCACTGGTGATCTTAAAAACCTTGCTGGCCAATACAAACTGTCTTAGACTACCTCTTGTTGTATGTGATAGTTAAATTTTTCATCTAATCCAAAGGTCACAGATAAGATAAAAATGATCAATAAATCTCTTACAGAATCATTGGGAATTCTATCAGTCTACAGCCCTGTGTAACTTTTTGAAATGCTAAATTATATCCAAGAGAACAAAGATCATAAATCTACTATGAAAATTTATTTTATCTCTGTTTATCTAAAGCAGTGAGTTGTCTCAGTGGAGGTGATAACTGAAATATAAAGAGAGACCAAAAAGAAATCTAAATCAGAATTGTCCTCTAGTATTTTATAATAAAAATTATACATGATATAATTAAAGGAATGATTAAAGTAGCTCTTTATTATCTTTGGGGAATATATCCCAAGGACCCCAGGGAATGCCTGAAATTCAAACTTTACTGAGCACTATAGCAATCTCGATATATATATATATATATATATATGTATATATATATATATAAATATATGTATATATATATGTATATATATATCTGTGTGTGTGTGTGTACTTTAAATTTAGTTAATAGATTAGGTTGAGTAAAAATAATTTTTAAAAGGATGATTATATCAGTATATTTGATTAACATTTTGTAAATATGATTATTTCATCTCAAAACATTTCCTTTTTGGACTGCAGTAGTATTTTCATAACATGGTTTACCGTAGATGATGGAAATCATGTGTCTCTGCCAGTTTTCCTATCTTTGGGAAAAAAATACTTTACACTCACAGTTTAATGAAGAGATTTAATAATGCTCATAATATCAGAGGATTTTGCTCATGATTAGTTGGCTGCAAGGCAGAAATTAGATAATATAATGGAAGAGAGGAGGGAAACCACTTCACCCATGCCAGTCTGGAGAGAGAGAAATCCAGCAAATATAAGAGACAGGGAAAGGAGACATTACCAGAACTGCTGTAGTGAGTGCTGTAGTGAGACATCTGTAAGCCATGACAGCACAAGGCAAATTTATGAGAAAAGAGTAAAGGAAGCTTAGAGAAAGCAGAGCTTTGAGCCTATACAGTGCTGCTCTAAGCAGTAAATACAAAGGCCCTCAAAGCTTTCTACCCTTTATTCAATACATTAGGAGTAATAGATTATTTGGAGGGTGACAATAAAACAATGATGAACTTATGCAGATAAACATTCTTGGTTAACGAAGAACATATGTTGATTAGAAATTTGTTCCTCACTAGATAAAACCTTTCTCTTACTACTTGATTCAAAAGGAGCCATTTTATATCTTCAGCTGACATAATCCTGCTCTGGAGTGTCACAGCATCATGGCACCAGTGAGGCTTTAGCTATGACCAGAGGAAAAAATGGAGTTTGATCAGGACATACCATAGCCAACCTTCATGAAGGAAAACTAGATCTAATCATAATTTTTTATGAAGTGATTTCCTTCCAAAGTTATGCAGAATTGCTCTAGACAAGTGGGAACTGATAGCAAGAATAAATGTTTGTCCTTCCAAGACGTATCCACGGTAGTTTGCTTCTGCTCAACGGTCCTTTCTCCCAATAGCACATTTATCTGTCATTGATCAACTGATGAATAAAATATCCCTAACAACCCAATCAAACTCCAAAGGCCTCGTTTCTAAACATAAGACATTTTGGGACATTTTATCTCCGTAACACTATGGAAGATGGAAACAAGGATGAGATGAGACTACTGAACATCACGTTGCTTTAGCGCTTACAATTTTAACAAGAAATATGGTATTTTTCTTTTAAATATATATATATGTCAGAAAAGCAATAGTTAAAATATGTTTCATAATTTCAGTTCTTTCTGTCACTTCATTATATTTTATGTCTTGACTATAATTATTAAATTTCTGATCACATCATCATTTTTTCTATTTTAAAGCTTTTCAAGTTATTCAATAATTTAAGATGATTTAGAAAATGCAAAATTTTTATTAAAATATTTCATATATATAATGTCTCAAGTTTTCCTCCAGAAAATAACGTATATTTTATTATTGATATTGATAGATCCTTTGTGGCTGGGTACTTTTGATTATATATATATATATATATATATATATATATATATATATATATACATATATATATATATTTTAATCAAGATATATAAAATAGACCGGCCTCCTGGCCCACGCCAGAAGAGTGTCTAAGAACTGAGGTTAGCAGTGGGCGGCTTTGAAACCAGCGATTGCGCCACTGAATCTGTGCCTGGTTGGAGCTTACTGGCCTCCAGGCCCACTTCGGAAGAGGGCCCAGGGACTGAGGTTAGCAGCGGGCGGCTTTGGAAACGGTGTCTGTGCCATCAAATCCGCGCCAGGGTTGGAACTTGCTGGCCTCCAGGCCCACGCCGGAAGAGCGCCCAGGGACTGAGTTTAGCAGAATGTCCTCATAAGTGAAATAAATAGGGCACAGAGAGGTACATATCACATCTTTTCTCTGGTATGAGAAAATAAAGATGTAAATGAGTCCTAGGATTGTATGTTATATATTGTGAAATAGAAAATGCTCAAAGTAAAATAGGATGAAGGGGAAAAAATGATGAGATTGTAACAAAAAAGTAAGGAAACAAATTTTATGTATATGGGGGGGGCGGTAGGGTGGGTAGGGCTATGGGAAAAAATGAGAATTAAATTGTGTTTTATACTGGTACAAATCCTCATTATGGAGTGCAATCATGATGCATATATGTAATGTACCAATAAAGATTAAAAATTTAAATATATATGTAATATACATAATAAATATATAATATATTATAAAAAGTGAATTGATATAATCCCATTTCCTTAATTTTGTTGATGTTTTGCTGTTGAATTCAGGGTAATTTCTCAACAGTCTGTATAGGATCCTGGAACAAACTGTTCAGTACTAATACAAATTTTTTTCTTCTACGATCATTTTATATCTTGGAGAGATAAGTAGTGAGCTTTTTCACTAAAAATAAATTGATGAAAATCTGAGTTCAGGAAATCATTTTGGTTTCCTTTTTTATTGTCCTCTTCAGTTTTTATTTTTAAAAGAACTTCAGACTCAATACTCCAGTGGATTTACATCAAAATGTTCCTTAGGCAAGGTTATTGGAAATAAAGATGTACTTGGCAACTAAGGAAATAATTTTATTCAGTCTACTGCAATTGGGAAAATGTCCATTAATAAGCTACATCTGAAAGAATAATGGATGCTAGGATTTCACAGAGACAACTGAAAAGAAAAAGTATGCTGAAGAAGCTTCATGGGGATACAGAGAAGTGTGGAGGTAGGCTGTAGATGATGAATTCTTAGCATATGCAGAGTCTTTTGCCATCAACAATTTATCCTAATTCAGAAACTTGAAAATTTCTCAACTATCACTGCCTTCCAGATGTTCAGGGCTGAGATGAACTTCAACACTGTCTGCACCCCCTCCATTTTGTCCATAATGATTACAATAACTCAAAAGTGGATATAGTCCTCTGTGTGGAATACATTAGTCATTGATAGAACTCCATTGAAGCCTGTCTTGGGATTGCTCACTGCCAACTCAGCTGTAGCATTTTTTGAGGACCTACTTGGTTTGAAGGCTTCAATAGAGAGCATCTTTTAAAAACTGATATATAAGTTAAAACAGAGAGATATATTAATATAACATTATGTGATAATCTGTATGTTGAATTATGAGACTAACCATTGCACATATCGAGGTCTTGATAAAAGGAAATCATTCACTTATGACCTTCAAAATTTCTAACATAGATTTTGATGCTGCTGATTTGTTTTCTACAGTCATAATTACCAGTCATATAAAGGCATTCATGGTCCAAATATTTTTCCAGATTTTATTACTGTTCAAAGAGCAGATTGTCCAGGAAAATTCTTTCTCATGCATATTTACCATGGTAAGGATTCTTTGAGATTAGTTTTAAATCAGCAAGTTTATCTTCATATCTTTATTCTATGGAAAAAGGAATAATTGCAAGACAACTTATAATGATAATGTTACAGTCAGATTTTTATCTCTTAGTTTTACCAATTCAGGAGATAGGAAAAAAAATAAAAATACTTTTAAATGACTGTAGTCATGCATTTTAGAAAACTAGAACTGAAAATTTGATAACAAATAGTAGTTTCCAGTCCAGTGTTTTGCACCTCAATAAAAACCTTTGGTGAGACACAATTCTCTAGAGAAGAACCCATACATGTATTTATGCATTTTACATATGCATATAAAGAGAGAAAAAACATAGTAAAAATTGGTTCACTCAGTCATGAAGGCTGAGAAATCTCACAGTGCCAATCTGCCTTCCACCAACTGGGGAACAAAAAAATCTGACTGAGCTCTTGAAAGCTTAAAAAGCTGAGCATGTGGACTGCAGTCCATAGTGAAGTTCTAATTATGAGGATACCAGAGCATGAGAAGTAGCAGTGTCCCAGCACAGCCATCAGGCAAGAAGGGATTATTTCTTTCTAACCTGTTTTTGTTTGCTTTTTTTTTTTTTTTTTAAGATCCTCAGTGGATTTGATGAAGTGACTTATATTAAAAGGTAACCTACTTTACTGAGACCAAAGATTCAAAAAGTAGCCTTATCCACATACAATTTAACTGATACAGTGAGAAATAACAATCTTAACAGTTCTGAAATTAATTTTGCAATAAGGTAGGGGTGCAGACAAAGGATAATGTAAAAAATGAAATTTATAAATGTAGCTAAAGAAAATTAATCGGGGCCAGGGCTGTAGCTCACTGATTTCAGTGCCTCATAACCCAAGTTTCCAAGTTTGATCTCTGGAACTAGATAGATAGATAGATAGATAGATACATAAACAGACCCAGATATTACTTAAAGAATAAAGGAATAAGGCAGAAATATGATACCACAACAAAACAATTTCCAAGATTATTTTGTTACAGGACCACATTAGTGTGATCAATTTTAATCTACATATTAACATCATACTACAAAATGATACCAAAAATATTTTCTTGTATGTAATTATTTGAAATTTTCATAAATGGACTCTTTGACATGAGAAAAAATACTAAAGAGAGACTAAAAACTCTTTGAGACTGGAAAGTCCCAATTTAATCATTGTTCACCAGATTTTAACCTCAATAGTTATAATACTTACATGGATATAGTTATCTCTTTTTCAAAGCCTTCAAATATCTCTTTTTAAAATTTTGTATTGTGAAATAGGTACATTTTATACACATATCATGATCACACTCAACACTGAAAATTTGTTCTAGTATACGACATGAGTTGATGCTCATTTTTTCCCATTCCCCTCCTAATCCTACAACCCCCATCCCCTATACATAAGTTATGTTTTCATTTTTGTACAAGCATCACATTTTTTATTTCTCCTCATTATTTACCCCTACCCCATTTTCTTTTGAATAGTTTATATTGTACAATATCTAACATACATTTTAGAACTCATTTACATTTTCAGTTTCTCATATCAAAGATATGGTATTTACACACCTGTGACCTATTTATTTAACTTACAAGTATGGCCTGAAGGTATGTCCATTTGAGTGTGAATGATATATAAATGTTAAACACCCCAATATCAACCTGTGAAGTCAAAAATAATAAAAATCCTACTGACAATGAAAAGTCCTGGGCCTGAGAGCTTTACTACTGAACTATACAAAACTTACAAAAAAGAGTTAACTCAACTACTTCACAAACTCTAATGAAATTGAAAGTGCTTCCAAATTCATTCCTGAAAGCAATCATTACCTTGATTCCAAAAGCAAAGAAAGATTCATCCAAAAAAGAGAACTATAGACAAATCTCCCTCATGAACATTGATGAAAAAACCCTCAATAAGGTATTGGCAAACAGAATACAGAGCATCATCAAGAAGACCATACACCTGACCAAGTTGCATCCCTCCCAGGGATGCAAGGATGGTTCAACATACATAAATCAATAAACTTGATACACTACATAAACAAACTCAAGTACAAAAACAACATGGTCATCTCAATAGATGCAGAAAAAGTGTTTGAGAAAATACAACACCCATGCATGATCAAAATTCTGCAGAAGATTGGAATAAAGGAAATTTATCTAAATCTAATAAAAGGTATATATGAGAAACTGATAACAAGCATAGTATTAAATAGTTGAAAACTGAAATCTTTCATACTAAGATCAAGAATAAGACAGAGATGTCCACTCTCACCACTATGTTCAGTATAGTACTGGAAACATTTTCCACAGCAATTAGACAAGAGAAAGAAATAAAAGGAATAAAGACAGGAAAGGAAGAAATTAAACAGTCATTATTTGATCATGGCACAATACTCTACTAGAAGATCCTAAAAACTCAACCAAATGTCTGCTGGACTTAATTGGTAAATTTAGTAGCATACCTGGATTCAAGGTCAATCCTCAAAAAGCAGTAGCTTTTGTATATACAAACAACAGACTCACAAAGAGAGAAACTGGGGAGTTAATCCCTTTCACAATAGCATCCCAAAAAGGAAATATATAAGAATCAGTCTAACAAAAGTAGTCAACAACCTCTACTCTGAAAAATACAGCACCTTCAAATATCTTAACATTCTTAATTGTTCCTACAAGAGACTTTGCTTAGTTTTAATGCCAACATCATTTTAAGTGAAGAACCAGGTTTGTTTTCCAAAAGAACTTCATAAATATTACCTTTGTAAAGTCAGTCTTCTTTCCTAAATGAGCAACTTTCTAAAATATTATATTTCAGATAAGTTTGTGCTTATACAAGCAATGTTTCAAGTCATTTGATGCTAATAAAAATATTAATTTCTGAACATGTAAAAATCATATCACCATGAAAATTTGAAATCCTGGAGCGATCAGGCAGACAAAGATATAGTTTTCTCATAAATCAGTCCGCATTTTATGAGACAATTCCATTCTGAGAAAAAACAAAACAAAACAAAACAAAAAAACATATATATATAAACATATATATATAAACAAAAAACAAAAAAACATATATATATATATATATACACATATAAACATATATATATATATTTTTTTTTTTTGGGGGGGGGGTTTGAGACAGGGTCTCACTTTGTGGTTCAGGCTGGCCCTGAGCTCAGCCTCAAACTCACATCACAGCAATCCTCCTGCCTCTGCCTCCCGAGTGCTGGGATTACAGGTGTGAGCCACCACGCCCGGCACTGTGGTATGTGGTACTGGTTGCTGCTGGGGTGAGTCTCCATGCCCAGGATTGTTATGTGGTTACCGAGGATCAAACCCAGGCCCTTGCACTTGCAAGACAGGCGCAGGATCCGTTGAGCTATATCTCCTGCCTAAGAAATATTTTTAAGTTAGATTTGTTCCTCAGTTCAACAAGGTAAATTATATATACCTCCAAAACAAATATACAATGTATTGCATGAAGATAAAACCAAATGTGACATCCATTTTTTATCTGTGAAAATTCGCAATTCAAATGTTTGCAAAGTTGGGAACTTATTGCTCTTCATTTACAAAAGGAAAAGTTACTAAATTAGGAAGATTATAAATAACAACAATTATTTATTCTAGAAAAGTTAAAATTGCCAAGCATAGTGGTTTATGTAATCCTAGCACTCAGGAGGCAGAGATAGAAGGCTCACAGTGAGTTCAAGGATTACCTGAGCTACATTGTGAGCTACAAAGAGAAACTCATTCTCAATAAAGAAAAGATTAATTAAAATTTAAAAAAACACAACCTTTTTTCAGAATGGAGTATTATTCTGCCATTAAAAAGGATAAGATTTAGTCATTCGTACTCAAATGGATATACCTTCAGGACATCCTCATAAGTGAAATAAATAGGTCACAGAACTCTAAATATCATATTTTCCCTCTGTTATGAGAAAAGGAAGATGTAAATGAGTTCTAGTATATATAGTTGATATTGTGAAATAGACAATATTTAAAAGGAAAGAGGAGTAGGGTTAAATAATGAGGGGAAAAAGAATGTGATAGTAATAAAGAAAAAAGGAAACAAAACTTATGCATATAGTGGGTGAAGGTTGCTGGGCAAGGAGGAAGGGGGAAAATGGGAATCAAGTCATGTCCTACTCTGGTACAAATCCTCAATGTTGAATGTGATGATGCTGTGTATTCATAATGTACCAATAAAGATTTAAACTTTTTTAAAAAATTCAACCTATTCTCTTCAAAATACCAAGAATTCTTCATTTGTTCATTATTTGTTATGCTCACTCTGCTTAATCTTGAATCAGCAGCTTAATGAATGCATTATAGAGTTCTACTCTCATGTGGAGTTCTGTATTTCCTTACTTAATACATTGACATGTTTTCTGTTCTCCAGACTACCTTTCAGAGTGCTGCCCCTTAGAGCCTTGCAACAGGGTTGTTGTTGTTTCTTTTTCTCTCTTTGTGTTTTAGCAGATGAAGTAACCATTTGTGTTTGGTTATAAATGCAATCATAAAAACACTAGAAGAAAGAAGACTTTTAGACAATTTAAAGAATTAAAAATATCATTGGGGAATGTACATCTGATAATTTTCAATTAACTACAATTTGAGAAAAGTTGATTATTAAAATAATGTAGCCAACAAACAAATGTAGCTGTTTCCATGTTGTGCAAGATAAAACACAAAGTCAGTATAAGAAATTCAAAAAAAATTCAAAAAATCTATATGTCTTATAAACAGAGTTAATACTATATCTAACATAAAAAATTCATGAACATCATCAGTGCACCAAAAAAAAAATTCACTACATGTGATAATATTGAGGCATAATATACTAAAAATATTCCAAGCACAGGGTTGGATTACATCAAAAATTCATTTAAAGTAGGTAGATTCATAAAATCTAAAATAAGTTGTAAGCATTTCTGTTTTAATAAAGCTCCATGGAAAATGTTGCAATCACTATGCAAACCACTGCACCAAAAGATACTAGATTACTACTAAAGAAGAAAACTTATGGCTAAGTCAGCATTTAAATATAACTGCAAATTATAATTGAAATCAGTTTATTGCTTTTATGATAATCAGAAATCTAGCACCAGAAATATAGTTCTGTTCAATAGAAGCATACCTTCAACAATGAGGAAACTGAGAGACTTGTGAGTTTTCCTATGTCTTGAACTTACTGAAAGATTTCAATATTTTTGTTATATAAACTCAATCTAGGAAAGATAAAATTCCTTTTGGTTTGAGGACTCCTCAATGGCAGATAAACATAAAACACATATCAAATAAAACTATTTTAACATTTCAAGTTTTATAAAGTTAAAAAATAAATTAATGTGTTTTGTGCAGGGATCTTCCATGAAGGTTCAAAGTTATATGTGGCATAAAGACAGTTTTTACAAGATTCAGTCTCAAGAAGCCATTATTTCAAAAGTCATCAGAATATTTTGACTACTTGAGTAAGAAACTCTATTTGTTAGATTTACCTTTAAAAATTACCACCAGCCTAATGGTTTAAAATTATAGAAATATAGTTTTTCACAGTTTAAGAGATTAGAACACTAAAACCAAGCTGTTTATAGGAGGATATTTCCTTAGAATTTGGAAATTTCCTTAGAAATTGGAAATATGATTGACTTTTTCATTCTCAAAGGTGGATATTAGAACATATAGTATAAAGGGATTTGGACCTTAAGCAAGTTTAAAAGGCAACAGAAAAAATTACATTAAGTTGTAAGGTCTAATAATAATAATTTACTCAGTGTTCTGACCTCTGGACCAGTGACCATTGCTTTTAACCTTTTGAAAGCTTTCTCATTTGTAGCTATGCTCTAGGCCTTTGTTCTCTGATGCTGTCCTTGTGCCCTTTAAGTCCCTCTTCCTCCATTTTATCTCATCTTTTTCCTTTTCTGTCCAGTTATCCAGTGTTTGTGCTGATACAATTTTCTTAAAACTACTGTGGCTGTTTGTACCATTACATAAAGTGTTCTTCCTTTAGAAACCCATTCCTACTGCTGAAAGCCACTGAGACAGTTGATTGGATCCATAAATTGCATACCTAATATCTTTATCAAAATATTATCTACCTAATTCTTCACATTGTTTCTCAACTTGCTACCTAGATAAACTGAGGGTTTTATAAACCAAGAGTTGATTTCTTTGTACCTAAAATTTTCTTCCTTAGTTTATTTCTTCCCTCATTTTTACAGTATGCAACAAAGATAAACATAGCCAATGTCCTTAGCTAAATACACAAGCCCATTTTCTTAAGTTCTGTTTTCCTTTCAACACTAGACACAATTTGATCAAATTTTTTACTGCTTTTCACCAAAATCAGTTATTTCTTTCTGAATTTCCCAATCATTTGTTTTCCTAATATTTTATGTATAATGATAATATACATACTCTAGGATGCTAGAGACTTTGTCTATTTTGCTCTTCACCACATCTCTCATCAGAATCACCTATGATCTTCATACATCTACAAATAATGTCCTGAGGGCATTGTAAAATTTTCTACCAGCCATCTCTAAATTATTTATTATATATGCATCATCTAATCCAAAACTCACATTCTTACATTCAGATGTATTTACCACATGAGCACTCACTTCCTGGTACCCGAAACTTTACCTTTTTTTGGATACCATAACAAATGTGTATAAAACTAGTGGTTTAAATCAATAGAACTGCAGTGGCACCTCGGTTCACTAAATAAATTTGTTCCATGAGTTTGACATGTTCATGTCCATCACTGACACGGGCTTTGCTAACAGAAGCAAAACTTTGCTCAGCACTTCAGTTCATGAACCAAATTGTTCACAAACAGATCAGTGCACTGAGACGATACTGTATATCCCCTGGGCATGCAAGGAGACATAAGCCAAACCTATCATCAAGATTCAACCAAGGTTACATTATCTCTAAAAGCTCTAGGCAGGCATCTTTTCTTGTGGCTTCATCCTAAACTTGAGGATATGTGACTCCAATTTCTGTTTGTTTTTTTTTTTCTGCTCTGCATGGCCTTTCATCTTTCATTACATCACAATTATACTTATGAGCATCCCCAATCCAGTATAAATTTCTCTCACATACTTACATTTTAAAAGACCCTATTTTCAAATAATATGATATTTTTAGACATGAACTTTTGAGGGCCTCTATTCATTCTCTTACTGATTTAATCATGAGTAATCAAGAAAAAAAATCACTTGTTATTAATTTGGTCAAAGTGATAAAAATATTTTAAAAGTAAAGGAGAGGACAGAGAGGAAAGTAACAGTGAATTTAGAAAAGAATTATAATGTACACATGGTACCTATATCTGCAGAGGAAAGCAACCTTTTTGTACTAAAAACAGTTGGTGTACTAATAAAAATTAAAAATTTAAAAAGTAATTATTGCAGTAATATGATTATAACAACTAGCTGTTTTAAGTAGGAATTTTGTTCTCTTTTTTTAAAAAATCACCAATAATATACGATTGTTCTGATGTGACCAGACTTGTCTTTCTTACTTCCTTTCTCAATGTAGAGGATACAACCAATATTTGCAAAATAACTTGTATTTAATTGAATTTATTTGTACATTTTAAATATACATTATGATCACATTCCTCTGTGTGAATTTTTACTTATATATGACATAACTTGATTATTTTTTCCATTTCTGTGCCATCTCTTCAGCTCCTTCACTTTGTTGCAGACATAAGCTTATTTCAATACTTTTTACCTTCAATTTTTTTCTTTGCTTTTGCTTTCCCTTCCTGGCCCCAGTTCTCCTTCCCCTTTGCAAACTTTCTTCCTATTTCACAATATTCATTACACATTTTGGGTCATGTATAGCATATTTTTTTTTCTCTTTTAGTTTAAATGTTCAGTATATCTACTCTGGATTTAAATAATTTAAATTTAATTTTTAATTTTAATTTGGATGGTTTTTCTTATATCTAAGATTTGCTGAATTCTTTTTCTCTTTATAAAAACGATATCTGTCTACTTGAAAAGTTTCTATTGTGCTTGTGCAGATGGAGGGAGTTATACACTCCCTTGGGAATGCTGATCGGTTTGTATGTACGAAAGTGGTCAGTTCCATTGGTAAAATAATAACCAGGCGTCTTTAGTGCTTGTTTGTATGCTCCTTTTAATTATGATTTAGTAACCCTGATGATTATTTTTTTCCTTTTCCCTAACCATTGTACAAGAACATGTTCATGTTCCTTTCTTGGAAAAAGAAAAGACTTCTTGTGTATAGCCCACATAAGAGGAGACAGAAGAATTGACTCTGATGTCTTTACTATTTACCTCATCATAGCTATGGTCCAATTTCTAGGACAGCAAAAAAGATAAAATATTGCTCTAGAATTCACTCATAAATTCAGTGGTTATATACTCTAAATCACTAGTACTTTTCACAGTTTTAGCATTTTTATCATTTCTTCCCTAAGGTGGCTTTAAATATTTTTCTATTTATGACCATAAATAAGTGGCTTAGCTATACCAGGTCCAATCTGCACCTTCATCTGAAGGCTATATCCATTCTATTTTTTAAACTATGTACATTATCCTCTTATTTATATCTTGCTACATACTTCTATGTTATACCTGGGATTATTTGGATTCTAGCACCAACTCTTCATCAGGAAAAGAAAAAATGGAGTTAGTGAATAAACTATGATGTTCAATTTAAGGGCAATAACTCTTTAGTGGTACTTTACACAAGTTTAGCATTTATATTTCAGAGTAGTAAATATTAATATCTTATTTCTGTTTCAATGGATTGCACAGCCTAGTATGGCTACATGACCAGTAGGGTGTACAAACATACCAGCGGAAATTTCAGGATCTCCTGAAACTAAAATCACTTGAATGTATCTCAATTGTGCATAAGTCAGAGATAAGCCATTATTCTATGCAACTATGCATGAATAATGGAAAGCTTAACCTGGAATTTTTAGATAAATGATGCTTTGTTATTATTCTTGTTTCCTATGATACCACATGTATTTCATGCCTTTTATGAACATAACTGTGGAGCTTTGGTGAAGCTAAGTAGGTTCAGTTATTGCACATACCAATAATAATATCACTTTCTAATTCAAGACATAATGATCTATAAAATTCCATAAAGAAGGTCATGTAGGTGAAATCAGAGTTTTAGGTGCAAGTTAGGAAAGAATGAATCTCTCTCTCTCTCTCTCTCTCTCTCTCTCTCTCTCTCTCTCAAAATGTAAAACAGAATGATGTATCCCTGGAATGGGCTACAGTAATACTCTTTTAGGTCATAAGGTAGTTTATCTATAACAAGAGAAGAGAAAAGGCACAATAAAATGATAAAATCCAAAGAAGATATAATAAGACTGACATCATGATCTGTCTAAGCCATATCTTTCTAAATTTTCCAATTATTTGAGCAATAATTGAATATTTATGCTTCAATAGTGTGAAGTTTTGTCATATTTAACAAAAAGAACTTTGTCTAATGCATTATTTAAAGACAAGAGTTATATTTTATTCATATATTTATTTCCAGTTTTAACATAATGCCTGGCACATTTAGGTAAGGGACTTGGTGAATTTTAAATCAAAGCATAAATGTAATGAATATTCTTCAGATTAACTTGGGCTAATACTTTCAAACATCTCTAAATTCATTAAAAGATGAATAAACTTATAAAATTTCCATTACCTATATAGATGCATCTTATTGAATTTAAAGTCACATTATTCATATATAGTAGAGCTATCTTATGATACAGTCTATAAGGACAATGCCTGAAATACAATATTCAGGGACTATTTGTGACTCTCCTTTATTCTTACACTAATTTCTAAGGCTAAATATTGAATCCAACGGTGAAATTTTGTCCACATTCTTTGAGTTTCTAATTTTGGGGATATAATGTTTTCTGTACAATGATGTTTATGTTTACAAAGCCCTGACAAAACCAAATAATGGCAAAAACAGAGAACAGCAGAAAATCTCACTTACTCTCGATAAAAAGTTCAAGTGCATATGACTTTAGAACAGATCATTAATTTTTTTTTACAAAAGAAGTATAATCTTACCACAAAACAGACACTCTTTTGTATCTCCCCAAGTCAATTTAAAAGGTATATCAAGAAATATTTGAAAATAAATTTTTACACTGATTCTGACATTTAAGCTTACTTGGTAAACTGATTGGTTTGTGAGTCACCTCGTTAAATGCATTTCTGCTTGTATCTAAATGAGTCATGTAAGAATGACTTTGGAGTTTATGTCTGATCCTTAGCCTCTTCTTCTAGTGATCTATTCCAGTGTTCTTCTTCCCTATCCATGTAACTGAGCAGTTTTTTTTTTTTTTCAACACACTCTTCTACTATGATATTTTTGCCTTGGAACCAAGTATCCCAAAGCAAATATGCCTGAAACCATAACCCAAGTTGAATATTTCCTCCTTTAAGTTGCTGGTGTTAAGAATTTGTTCTAGAAGTGGTAACAGTGATTGATACAGAAAAATTGCTACTACTAGAGTAGTAGGGTGACTTTACATCTGTCCTGATATGTGTAAGCCTTTGGGATTTGTTTGTAGAAGGAATTTGGAAAAGTGTGGAGATGAAAGATAGAGAAGCCCTAGAAAACTCAAGCAGAGCCCAGTGAGTGGTTTTGATCAGAGGTCAGAAGATTGGAATATTTATTAGAATGTAAATGGCAAAGGCTAGTCTCCTCAGTCTTCAAGTCAGAATGAGGACTCATTGGAATACACTGAGCTTTACACTCTGTTGAGAAAACAAAAGCTGTCTACACTTTGCCCATGGACTAAGGCTTGCAGAGAACTGAGTTTAGGAATGGTGCACTAATCTAGCAAAGGATATGTACAGTTGATCCAACATTCAGGTTATGATTTGTCTATTGAAGGCTTGGAGCAAAAGACAAATGTACTTGAAAATTTTAATTGTTGGCCTGAAATGAAAAGTGTGTAACATTGTGGCCAAATGAAATACAATTTTTGAAGAGATTGATGCTACTACAAAGACACCAAACACTATGAACAGAGACAGGGAGAAAGATTCCTTGAAGACATCTTTGGAATCAACACTACTCTATCCACAGAAATCAACTGAGGATTGTAAGTATATACTTTTGATTTGAAAAACAAACAAACAAACAAACAGTGCCTGAGTTTTAGGAGGTCACTTAGTAACTCATTTCACCAGGACTCATTTCATTATGGTTAGTCACCCAGTACTCAGAGTCCACTGCAGTTGCAGGTCAAAGGTACCTGGTCACTGCTGGATTGGGCAATATCCACTTAATCTTATTTGTCTGGATGTGAAATATACATAAATAGTGTCAAGCAGATTCTTCAATCAAGCTTTCAAAGGAAGGTGTTGGAAGCCAAGGAAGGTGCAACTAAGAAGGTGATGCATGAAGCTTGACAGTGAACATGGAAGTGTGTGGACAACCTCAAACATCAGAGAATCTTAGAGCGTGGAATACATACCAAGGAAAGCTCCACACAACAAACACATCTATTCCATGGGAGAGGCCGCGAGTACTGCAACCAATTAAGCTAGTGGGAGGAGCTGCGCAAGAACTTTAGCGTTCACTTCTCATCACAAAAGCCAACGATCCTGCATAGGAAGTTACAGAACATAATGTTTGCTTAGAGAGCTTTGATCTTGCTTTGGTGCTGTTTTGTTCCATCTCTCTGTCACATCCTTGTGCACTTGCAGTGTTTTCTCCCTGCCATTATATTTTGGGAATATATAATTTCTTTTCATTTGTACAAGTATACTCAACTAAGAGCTTGCCTCGAGTTTCATGGCAAATTTTGAAATGAGGCCTCCAAGAGATATTGGAAATATTAATATTTTTCAGGAAGTATCTAGTGCATACTGTTGTAAGCAGGAGTGTTGCATCATGTTGAGCAAAGTTATCAACTTGTTACTGTCTTTGTTTAGGGAGTGTCATTTAAGAAGGGGTATTGGGGGACGCATTGACAAAGGGTGAACTGTGCCAATAGAGTTTAGTGTTCAGCTTGAATGGCTGGGGAGCTACCTAGTAATTTATAAAATGCATTTCTGGGTGTGCCTTGGAGGGTGAGGGAGACATGACCTTGGGGTCTGTATGTGGCACTTGACCCACACTTATCTAGTGCTCTTCAGCTCTGCTTCTTGTCAGCCATGTGGTGACCAGCTTTGGTTCATCATGTCCTGCCATGGGTTTCTCACCATACAGCTAGCTGTATAGTGCTTAATATATTCTCATTGCTGAGACAAATTAGCTGACATGCACAAGTTAATGGAAAAACAATTTTTTTAGCTTATAATTTCAACTGTCTGACCCTAAGGGCAATATTACAGCAGAGAAACAGTCCATAGCAGGACAAGTGGAATACAGTGAAACAGAAATACAGAGACTTGCTTTCCCTTTCATTGGATTCAGAACTACTGATTGGTGGCACTGACAGCCAGGTGTGGATTTCTATTACTCACACTGAGAACTATGCTAAGTCAATCAACAGTCTAATTCAGTGATCACATGTTCATAATCCATATTCGTACACCCTAGATCCAGCAACTTCATAAATTTCCTGAGAGGCTTTAAGGAGACATCTAGATACAAGCTATAACATAAGGAATGAAACTTCTGAGACTATAAATCAAATGAAGCTTCCTCTCTTTTAATTTTTGGAATGTAAGGTAATTGGTTCTAGCATAAGCTATTATATCAGTTTTGTTTATAACTGCCAGAATTTAAGACCACCATGATTTCTGTGAACATACATGAACCTAATAAACTCTAACTTGCCCAAATAATGACATATTATTTAGAACTGAAAAAGATATGTTATTAAGTCATGACAAATACATATGGAAACTTGTATACATATTACTATGTGAAGGAAGCCGATCTGAAGGATATAAAAGATGTAAAATTGTAAGTATGCTTCACTCTAGCAAAGACAAAAATAGCAGATAGTCAAAGAGGCATTAGATACTGGAGCCTAAGGGGGTGAGACATGTGATTAGTTGAAACACACTTATGTTTGAGTCATTCAACTATAATGCGTATTAAATTAATGAGTACATTTGCCCAAAGTCACAGAATATCTAACACCAATAGTGAACCCAAATCTAATCTATAAACTTTGGTTGAAAATTAACATTAATATAGGTTGATGTAGATTTTACTTATACTGTAGTAAGGAATATATGAGTATTTCTTTACATTTTTGTTCAGTTTTCCTGTGAACCCAACACTCTGTAAAAAATGAAATATATATTTTTTAAAAACCTAAAATGTGCATAATGAATATGAATAAAGCATCTATAATGAATATGAATGCTATAATTAAAATAATAAATTTCATTTCAAGGTGAAACTTTCTCATTTGAATAGGTTAGAAATGATAATTCTAATCACAGCCAGGTAGAGTTGAATAGCCTTTGGCTATTTATCTCTCTCACTACTTTTCACATTTATACTATATCTCAGCTTTCTAAACTCTACTGAACATCCTCCATGATGCAAGGAAGAGTAGAAAGAGGTGGGACCAGAGGTAGCATTTCTGACTCCAGTTAATTTCAATGTAAACATCCAATCTTGCAAAGGAAGAGTTGCTTCCATGGTACTTTAATATGTATGATACATGACCTTTCTTTTAGGGATCGCCATGCATTCTTGACACAATAAAACTATGAGAATGAAAATTTCCACTCTTACTCTGCTATTAGGCATTTGAACAACATGTCTTTCATTTCAAAGGGTAATTCTGAAATTGAATTTTCTCCTTTAAAAATCTCCTCCTTAAGTACACAGGGAAGCAAGTCCACTACCATAGCAAATTTAAATTTCTTCAAAAAGCTGCTCTTAAAAATCCACGATATCCTCACTGATTTTTACACCTGATAAGGAAAATAGATTTAAATGCGATTGTGTTTAATTTTACCATCTCTTTGTTACCCCTGCTTTTAGAACCATCAAAATTTACTCCATCTTCAGTTTTAATAGAAAATACCACTTAAATATATGACTGCTAGAAGTCACAAGTCAGTCATGTTTCATGGAATGTTTATGATCCCAGATTCTGGGAAAAGACAACAGTTTCAAATTTCATTTCTAACACTTTTATCAGATTTATGAGATTGAGAAATGTTATTAAAAACCTAATCCTCTTTTTATTTCAAAATTTTAGATACAACAGTAGATATTTCATTGGATATTGCTCAAGTAAGTGTTAAATTTCTATTAATGATAATTACTTATAAGATAAATTTCCAATATGTATTAACTATATAACTATTAATTTTCACTAAAATTGTTACAGACATCATTTATTCATAAATTTAAATACTTATTTGCTGAGAACATTATAGAGAAATAATCTAAAATAACACTGTCATGGCTGAAACTAATACATTTTGATCTAATAATATATTTGCAGGTGCCAGAGTACTTAACTTCTAGTTTTCCATCACTTTTATTGCCCATTTTTAATGTAATTTGTCTAATTATTTTACCTTGACATTTTTCTTCTTTTTTCAAATTTTCTCTTTTCCCCTTATCACACATATTTATAAAATAATTAGTTTCATAACATTTAAAATTATGAAATATTAAAATGTTGAATGCATTTTTATTGTGTTTACTAAAAATGATGATATTTTAATTGAATGTTTTATTGGTACATTTTATATACACATCATATTCACATTCAACTTTGGAAATTTATACCAGTATATGACATGAGTTAATTCGCATTTTTACCTGTTCCCTTATCCAACCTACCACCTCAGTTCTTCTTTCTTTCAACTGCATTCTTTTTCTTTCCCCTCATTACTTATCCTTTTCCCTCTGAATATTTTCTATTTCACAACATCTATCATACACTCTAGAATTCATTTACACTGTATCTTGTCTGAGAACAATATCATTCCCAATCTGTGCTCATCATTATTGATAAAAAGAAAAACGACTACAATTTAATCTCTGATAGAAGATCCTTAGACAAAGATGGAGCTTTACAGAAAATATTTTCATTTTATTTCATAAAGAATAATCCTTGTAGTGTCTGTCTCAAAGCTGTCTGACTCAAATGAAAGGAAGAGAAATTCAGCACAATGAGTCTTTGACAATTAGACTCTACATGAGTCTTGGAACAAGGTAATAACTTCCTTTTTGTTCTATTTTATAAATAGAGAAAACTACATGGATAAAAGAGGATCAATAGTCCATTCCTTTTAGTTTCTCTAAACATCTCGTATTTAAGTATAGTACAAGACAATGAGATGAAGAAAGATCAAGTTAGACACAACATTGGGCATAGAATATTAAAACAAAATTTTCTCATCAAAACTGAAAAAAAAATTTCCATATAACAAGTAAGGAGATAAAAGACCCAGTTGCTTAACAGGGTTCCACAACTTATATTATACAGCACTGGATGCAGAATATGATGTAGACCATACTTCCTTCCATTGAAGAATAAAATAAAAGTACTTGTTTAGTGAAAAATTCTTGTCTCACATTAAACAAAAAAAACTTACTTTCAGCTCCGTCTCCTTATATGTCCCCATGTTTTTCCTCATTAATAATATTTTTAACAATCTAAATAAAGCAGTTTAAGTAGATCAATTTAAAAGATAACAATCTGAAAAATTCTGTCATCAGTGATTCAAAGAAATCACTTGTAAATAAAAGTTTTCCTCGTTCATATGACATTGATAGTGATCACTTTTAATATAAAAATTGTTCATATTATGAAATGAATACCTATAAAAGAACTACATGCATTTATACCTATAAAAGGAGCTCATGATTGATATTTACAGTGATTCCTTTTCTGCCACATACCTTCTACTACATATCATTAACATAGTATGGAACCTCAACTGATGAACTGACATAGTTTAAGGAATAAGGAGAAACCTTCTAGTGTGAAAATTCAAATAGAAATTAAAATGCCACTAAGTTTTCTGTATCAAGAAATACCATGAAAATAAAAAAAAACAATATAAGAGCCAGTTGTCACCAGTCACCCATATATACCGCTGTAGGTAAACTTTTTTTCTCCTGTTTTAAACACTGTAAAGGTATATGTGTGTGCATATGTGTGTGACTGTAAATTTTTCAGCATTCCCCACAGATTACATAATAACAAAAAGAGAAAATGACTATGTTCGAGTGCAAAATTTACTGAGCCTGTTTCATCAGTGAGAGTTAGGGTGCGTTGAATGTTGTTTAAGAAAAACTAGAGAGGTTGCTACTTCTTTGCCTTAGAAGACTTGTAGAGAAAGACAGAATGGCGGTGGGAATCCTCTGTTTCCTAGTTCTCCCAAGATGACTAGAAATCTTTTGGGCAATCCAAACTATAAATTCTGCATTTTCTACTACAGCTGACTTGCCAGTGTCTTTACCAACCTGTACTCCTTATTTATAGGAAGCTCTTTATTCTTTTTTATCAAGTCATGGCATTCTTTTCCTCTCCCTGACAAAAGAAGACCTGTTTATTATTTTTAACCTTTGTCAGAAACATCATTTTGTTTTGCACCTAGTCTTTTTATTTAGGAAATGACTTTCCTTATGTATCATGATAGTATATTAGGTTACTGTTTTCCATACTGATTTTCTCTTATTAGCAAGAGTATGTGAAGAATATATCTGATATCCTGAGCTGATATCTTTGAAGAAAGTGTATTAGAGAAGAATCTTACAAACACGCATAAAATCTTTACCCATTCAAAATTCACTTTGTCAGAACTGAGTGGATCTAAAGGATATAATGGAAACTTACCCTGTTGACAGGAAAAAAAGATCCATTTTAATAATATTTTAAGAACCACAGATTTTTTTAAATTAGCTATTATAATAAAAGGCTATTTTGAATGGAAATTTCTCAACAATTTATACCTATAGGTAACTGCATCATAGTGGTTAATATACATTAGAAAACATAAGAAGTATGGAGTCAGTAAAATTACACAGTCTGATGAAATTATTGATAGAATAAAGGTGTATGCATTAGAACAGAATCAAATTTTTTATTGTAATATCAATTCTTTTTTTTTTTTTTTTTTTTTTTTTTTTTTTTTTTTTTTTTTTTTTTTTTTTTTTTTTTGAGACAGGGTCTCACTTTGTAGTTCAGGCTGGCCCTGAGCTCAGCCGCAAACTCACATCACAGCAATCCTCCTGCCTCTGCCTCCCGAGTGCTGGGATTACAGGTGTGAGCCACCACGCCCGGCACTGTGGTATGTGGTACTGATTGCTGCTGCGCATGAGTCTCCATGCCTGCATCGTTGTATGTGGTTACCGAGGATCGAACCGGGGCCCTTGCACTTGCAAGACAGGCCCTGGAACCACTGAGCTAAATCCTTGCACCCATCCATCTTTTTTATTTCTTTTTTGAGACAGGATCTTACTCTCCACTTTGGCCTTGAATTCACAGGTTGGGTTCAAACTCGGAGTGATCCTCCTGCCTCAGGCTCCCAAGTGATGGTACTGTAGTGTGAGCCATCACACTGGCTCAGCGTTCTTATTTTGATATAACATCTCATCTATACCTATGTTGTGAAATCTTATTTAGAAATTTTGAAGTTTCAAGAGAATAACATGATGGTACAGAGAAGTTCAAATGTAATTCATCCCAATAAAATCCAGCAAATATTAAAAATTTTAGCTTTGTGCTCCTTTTTTTTTCTTTTTTTGTATTTTTCTGTATATGTGTCTTTCATAGTACAATATTGACATTATTTTAGGTTTACATAATAGCTTTTTGGGAAGGTACCAGATGTTGACTTGAACTGAATATTTCATCATGATAAGACTGAGGTAATGTATTTTGTGCAGAAATAGTCCTCTTAGTGTTCTCACTGCTCTTTCTATGCACAAAAATATCAGTCTCTCAGCTACAGACATCATGTTACTTTATATGTAATTACTAAATCTTTCAAACACTTACACATAATTTAAGGATATGCATTTTGGGAATTATAGAGCTATAGCATTGAAAATATTTATGTTATAGAATTATGCCAATAATATTCTTTATGATAAATTTTCCCAGATAAAAGACTTAGTTCAGGGTCATATATTTAACCTTCCTAAAAAAAAAGAAAAAGGATTAATAAGAATTTTAAAAATATAAAAGTAAGGCTAACTGAGTGCATATGGATGTTTAAATATGAATCTAGAATGAGAAGGGCTGTGTTGCATTAGAATTTCAATTAAAAATATATGGAAAACAAAACGGAAAACCTTTGCAACCATCACAGTAATGATTGATTCAGGTAGAAATTATTAATGACTCCTAAAATTCCATTAAAATTTTGAAGATGAGCCTGAGATTTAACAATTTTGGAAGCATTCCCCATAGATTACATCTCAGTGCAAAAAGAAAATGATAACATCAGAGTGTGAAATTTGCTAAACACATTTAACCCAGTAATAAAAATTAACATCACCATCAGTGTAACAAATTGGCATGATTCACCTTTAGAATATGCTCAAGTGAGAATGCATCATTTATGATTTATTCCTGCCAGAACACATGATATATCTCTAGTCATGAGTAAATATATGTAGGCATTTGCCTAGGGGAATGAAATACAAATGAAACAACCAAAATGTCTACTCTAACAGAGCCCATGTTTTATAGATTAGAAGAAAAATACAGGTAAGTTGCTGGAGGAAAAGAAAAATGAAATTTAGAAAAATGAAACAAGATACTCCATTCAAAATGAAACGAAGTTTGATGACATACTCTATTCGTAAATGTTCTTTTCTGAGACAAAATATTCAATACCCACAACTTAAACAAGGAGAGGCTTAATAGGATGACAATTTCAGTCTATGATTGGCTGACTTCAGGCAATTAACATGGAGGGAATATGTGGGGGAGCAGTGAAAATAGGAAGCAAAACAGGGCATGAGCATACAAAGACCCCAAGACTTCACTTCCAGGATCTACCCAGACACAGCAGGTAGTGTGTTGCACTAGCCTCTGAGTCAGATCCGTAGGCCACTCAAACTAAAATTCAGTTCTAACCACAACATTCAATACTTTACATCTTGCTATCCAAACACATTTCCTTAAATCATACTGGTTCTACAAACAAACACAATAGCAAGTTTATATGTTTACCGACCATCATATAACAATATTGTGTATAACAGGAAACTGCATAATCTCTTCCTCAGAGACTCAATAGTTCCAGAATTTCTTAAAATCACAAATCTTTTCTGAGATACGGCACATTTTTAGTTGTGAATTTCTGTAAAAGCAGACAAAAATGTTACATAATCTTAATGTAAAATGGCTCAGGATAAGCACTCTCATTCCCAATAAGAGTAATATAGGAATAGAATAAAATTGTATCAAAGCAAGTTGAAAACCAGTAGAACAACCATTATATTCTATAACTTCCTATCTGGCCTTCAGGGCACATAATGAAAAAATGTGAATAGCAAAATGTGTCTCAGTCGCTTTCCCATCACTGAGACAAATTGTATAATCTCTATAATTTAATACAACATTGTATTTGCTTCATATTTTCTAATACCTTCAATTAGATAGAACCAACCTGAAATATTATGTCATCTCATGAACCCAAGAAATAGAGAGACAAAAGAGGAGCTGATGACAACGACTCAACTCCAACCAGTCCCCATATCATTTGCTGAAGTCATCAATGGGTAAATCCATGGTAAATATAGATCCTTATGATCCAATCTTTATGGAAACCATGAGATCTTTGGGGAATATTTTACATCTAAAACATTACATTATGCCATGATTATCAAAGGATTAAGGTTTTCATTTGCTAAAAACATGGAGACTATCTCTAAGAGTCATCAAGTCTCAACATTTCCACAATCTCTGGTAAGTACAGCCCAAAGTCTATACAAAACTTTAGTTGTATACTTCTATGAAAAACAAAGTTAAATTCTGTCATCAGAAAATGGTATGAAGTAAACATAATCATTTTAAAAGGGAGAAATAGGGGAAGAGAAAGGAAATGAACTAAACCAAGACAGAAACTTTGCAGACTTGGTAGTTTCATGGGCAGAAGGCAGGGAGACCTGTGCCAATATGGGAACTCCAAAGGACTTGAAGCGCCCTACATCTATAGGCTTGTCAATTGTAGCCCTCATGACCTAGATCTTGACAGAATCACTGACTACAGTTTTTCTTTGTGTGTGCAAAGAATTGCAAATGATACCACAGTCACAAATTGTCTTACTTTATGTTGCTTTCAGCAGCACTTATTCTTTCAAAGTACTCCTAACCCCTGCCATTGTCCACCTCAGTTATTGTAGACATCATTTCTTTGAGCAATTCTCCAAAAATCCAGAATGTTGAGTGCATTGCCCATTCTTTTCCTTTACTCCTGTGTGGCTACCAATGACATTGAAACTATCTCATGATCACATTGAGCCTTACTGGATTTTATCTGCAGTACTATAGATTTTCATATTGCTGATGTCCCTGGTCTTAGCATTCTTCAGACATGTGAACTATTTGGTTTTATTGGTACTCTAAGTCTGTGAAGATAGACACCACTTTCTTGACAACTTTCCTAAAAACTAGAATTTAAGATACATTTAACTTTTCTTTCTACTGGTATAGTGCTGTCCTTTAGAATTCACTATCATCTTCTGAAGGAGACTGACTCCTATCACCACATATTATTCTTCACATCTTTTGATGAGAAAATGTGTAACCATGTCTGCTTCATTGTACCAGGTCCACGGTGGTCGGTATAGGACAAGTAAGGACATAGAAACACAGGGAAATTCAAACAGTGATTTGTTTATATAGAGGAGCTACAGAGTAAAATCTTCCTGGTATAAGGAAATATAAATGTATGATTTAAATATTCTCTCTGGTAGTACACCACTAAGAAAAATATTCAGGTATATTTAAGCTTTTATGTGTGAGGAACAAAGTTCTAATGAATTCATTGTAGTATCTTAAAATCATATACCTCTGAAATACTTTCTTTCTATTTTCTCTAATAATGAATTGATATGTCTAAATTTGCAAATTTAAGAGATAAATAGCATACGTGTACAGCACTCAATCTATTGACAGTTCAATGAACAAATTCATTGAGTACATGGTATGCGATTAACTAGGATTGAAGCTGATATTACTGAAACAAATGAGTTTATTTATACAATTAGGAAGATCAAGTCTAGCAAAAAAGAGAGAAAACTTTTCTTTAAATAGCAAAGTATGCTGTATTAGCAAGAGGGCTAAAAATATAAGAGAATATAAAGTTAATAAAATATATAATAAATATATAAATGTATAAGCATTTAAACATTTCCAATAACAGCTTCAGGTTCAGGAGTGATTATGTATATCGAGGTTTGTACTTATCATTTTCATCTTTTTCTCCCTAAGGTTAGAGTGTTTAGACACAAGTTTATTTTACTGTCTCCTAACTGTTAAAGAGAATTAATGGCATTTACTGACCAAAGTAGGGTATTGATCATAGAAGACAGTGTTAAGCCTACCTAGGAAGAAAATGTAGGCACTTCAGCAGTGTTGTTAATTAAAAAATCAATAGAACTCTTACCTTCTAGGATGGTGGGACTTTGGCTATGTGTGTGACTGCATGTGGCTTCCATAGCCTACATTCTTCTCTGAACCCAGAGTGTCACAGATTTAAGATGACAGCAGTGTATTTACCCTGTCAAAATTTCAGGTTCAATATCTGGTGTACTTAGTTACTTCATATTACAGCTAGTGTGATATGATAGGCAACTCAAAATGGCATATGGTAGAACACTGATACTTTCTTGCAGGTATCTTTAAAACACAATTTTTAAATTATGCTCTAGAAAGAAGAAAATGAAGAATGTTCATGATCAATTATTTTAATAAAAATGAATTTAACCTAACTAGGTGTTTGAGATTCACCTTTGTTAGTTAAAAATATTTCAGGTCAATTAGTGATGAAAATAAAATGACAAAAATTATTTTAAAAGTAAATCAGCTACAACCTTTAAAAACATTTTATTATAAAACAATAAGGTTAATAAAATTCTTATATCCTTAATTTTCAGAAATGATCTATTCAACTTAGATATATCTTTCAAGCTCTCTGATCACATGTAAACTTTCACTGAAATCAACACAAGTACATATTCTTATGTTTTGGTAGTTGGACTCTTAAATTAAGAATGCAAATAAGATTTCATAGGCAACCAAATGCTTGGTAGGATACAAATTCCATTAAGCATTTTTATTGAATATAAATCATTTTAAAGAAATATCAAAGTAATAATTATTCAAAAATATAACACACAAATCACTTACTCAAAATAAATAAGCCTTGGGTCGGGGATTTAGCTCAATGGTTCTGGCACCTGTCTTGCAAGTGCAAGGACCCGGGTTTGATCCCCGGTAACCACATACCATACTGGGTGTGGAGACTCACGCCCAGCAGCAACCAGTACCACATACCACAGTGCGGGGCGTGGTGGCTCATGCCTGGCTCATTCCCAGCACTCGGGAGGCAGAGGCAGGAGGATTGCTGTGATTAGTTTGAGGCTGAGCTCAGGGCCAGCCTGAACCACAAAGCAAGACCCTGTCTCAAAAAACCTAAAAATAAATAAATAAATAAATAAATAAATAAATAAATAAACAAATAGGCCTTATATGCCATGTCCTTAAGCACTATGGTTATAGTTAAAAACCAGAATGTTAAATTTTAAATAACTTCTTTGTCCAAGGAAGTTTCTAATGGCTTTAAAAGATCACAAGAGATTATTAAAGCCTTTTTATTAGCAATTAAAACTCTCCAATTATATAATCAGAATGCTATCCACCTAGTCTGAATATTTCCCATCCCATATATGAAAAGAAATCACAGTAAAATATATTTCAAACATAAAGGGTCAAGAGTGTTTGATCAGATACTCCTTACAGTATACTAAATATAATCCTTAACAAAGACCTGCTTAAAATTTACATGTAATTTAACTTCCATTCAATATTAAAATAACAGCACTGTAGTCTTCTGCAAAATATATTTTAATTTCAAAAAACAATCATTTAACCAAAATAGATAGGATTTTAACATCAAGTATTTTTATTTTTTGTTGTTCTTTCTCTTCTAGGAATTATTATTTTTTAATTAGGTTATATTCTGACCTTATTAATTATACAGCTGATACTAATGCAAATAATCAACATTTTATGACTAGTTCCTAACAAAATTTTATGCACATAAATTTTAAAATAAAATAAGAAATGAATATTTCTCCCTTATGCATATTAAGCATATTCTTAAGAGTGTCTATTACATATTCACTTGGACTTACTAAAGCATAGAAGATTGTTTCAAAGTTTGATAACTTCATAAATACATGTTTCCATCTACCCATTTTGTGTTAAAATTTATTTTTTTCCCATTTTAAACAGACTTCAAAAGGTGGCAAGTATGCTTAATAGTTGTAGGAAGCTAGTTTTTTAAGGTTTATTGGTATAGCAAGTAAAAAAAATTACTTTCTATATAAATGGTTTTTTTTCTTTTTAAATTGATTTTATTGGTACATTTTATATATGCATCAGGATTACACTCAACATTGAGAATTTGTAGCAGTATATAACACAATCTAATTTTCATTTTTTCCTATTTCCCTGTCCACCCTACAACTCCCAACCGCCTATATATATGTATAAGTTTTGCTTCCTTTTTTTAACCATCAGTTTTTTGGGCTTTTTTCCTATCCTTTCTTTACTTAGTCTTACTCCATTTTCCCTTTGAATGTTTTCTATCAGTAGCATTAAAGGTGTAATTTGAAGCTTGCCTAAGGTGGTCTAGAGTTCAGTCCTTCTCACTTTGTCATGACTCCTCCCTCGACTAAAACCATGCAGTCAATCCATAGCCAAACCTCCCTCTCTGCATGCTTCAGCCAATCCATAACTGACCCGTGTGGTTTCGCCCCCCGCCATTTGCTGTATAAGCATGCCTTACAATAAAGGCAGAAATGTTCTCTGAAACTCTCCCTGGAGTCTGTAGCGTGACTTCATTCACCTCAACCCTCGCGGTCTGAGTTATTCCAAAGGACAATGAAACTTTTCAATCAAATTATCTAGAGAATGTTTTGTTTGAATTCTTGAGACAATACTTATTCTTTTTTAAAAAAAATCTAGTTTTACATTTAACTACTTTCTTGTGGATTTTCTATTACTTAAAATTATTTTAGTTGGTCATAATAATTTTACATGAACAGTGGAAAGATCAGAGTCATAATGATTCATCTTGGTTAAAAAAAATAAACACTAACAGAATTTAGAAGTTTTAGTATTTGATAATCAGTGGTTATTTACTAAGACAGACTTTTCATCCTGGGGCGCAAGTAAGTCTACCTGCTTTCAACTTTAAGTCAGCATCTTTTATGAAAAGGGAACTAAGACTGGATTCTATACCATTTTCCAATATAAATTGTTTCTATTTAAATTAATTGTAATTTTACATATGTAATTTGAATGTGGTAAATATGAATTTAACAGTTTTCAGATATCTATGATA
Organism: Petromus typicus; assembly: GCA_004026965.1. Taxonomy (NCBI): domain Eukaryota; kingdom Metazoa; phylum Chordata; class Mammalia; order Rodentia; family Petromuridae; genus Petromus; species Petromus typicus. The sequence continues at coordinate 12,420 of PVIR01009741.1, read as the reverse complement.
TCATTTATCTGATAGCTGTATGTATTTAATAACTGAGCTACACTCACTTTGAGGAGTCAATGGTATGACCTTAAAAATCTTACATTTTCATGAATTAATACAAATAGACAAAAACTGTATAGTCTTTCATTTTACTTGTTTATTTATTTTATATCTGTAGAGCTAGGGATTGAACCCAGGACCTCAAGATTGCTGAAAAGGGCTCTAACAACTACAGTAGGAACACTTTAGGTAGGACACATAGAAAAGAAAGAAAATTAGAAAGCAGAAAATGATAAAGATAAAAAATATCAATTATTTTCAGAAACCAAATACTTATTTGTGGATATTATATTAAACATAAAATTAAATGAAGTCAATTTAAGAGAAAATAAGGGAGAAAAATCTGGAAAAAAGATTGTGAAAAAGAAAAAAAAATTTGAAGGCAATTCTTTTTTGGAATTTAGCATGTGTGAGAGACAAGAATAACTGACAAAGATGAGAGAAGAGCGGGCAAAGGGGTGATTGCAGAGTTACCAGCTGGAAATGAACGCAGGGCTAGATGAGTGTGGTGGAACAGCAACCCCCTTACAGAATGTAAAATTTGTGAATTATCAAAGACATTATAAATTATTGAAGATTATCAAGATGAGTCATAATGACTCTGATCTTTCCACTAGTCATGTAAAATTATCATGACCAACTAAAATAATTTAAATAAGAAAAAATCCACAAGAAAATAGTTAAATGGGGAACTGCTGTTTTTAAAAAATATTGTAGTGAGGATAGATTTAAGTAATCCATTAGTTATCCAAGTGAAATATTTTACTCAGGATAGTTTCCAAAATCCTCATCTGAGTAGTCTGAATAGATTATATTAAATAGCTTAAGTTAAATTTGAGTTACAAAACAAAAAAGGGATAATAGCACAGTGTTGGATCAGAGAACATGTTTCATACACAAAGTAAATTTGCATTTTTGACAATGTGATTTCATTATTTTGCTTGGCAAACTTTTAAAGTAATTATTTTGTGTCATTTTCTGAACAAAAACTTCTTTCTGTACAGTTTGGGAAAATTAATATTGTATTTATCTGTGAGCATTTTATTTGGAATATTTTATTTTCTTCCTAAGTGCATGTGAACAAAGTTACTTTCATAGTTCACATGATTTTTTTAGGGATACAATGATTTTTCACTTCAAATGGTGCATTTTATTTTTATTATATAGAATAAACTGTGTATAGTACTGCACGTTTATAGTAAAATGTATCAGTTATCAAGCATTCCCTTGTTTTACAAATAAGGGACAATTAAAAGTAGGTAAACTTTAGTGAGTACTTGGTGTTGTTTTTGATCACAGGTTACATATTTACTAATAGTGCTATGTGGTACTGTATGGGCAATGAAAATCTGGTGATCTGGGAACAATTATGTGCTTTATAACTAATCTCTATACAAGACACTTTCATCCCATATAAATGCACAAATACACATGTACAAACTTTTTGGTGAAAAAAAAATTATGGGAAATATACTGAAAATTAAGTCCAGGGTGACTTTTTACTTTGAATTTAATAGGATAAATTACCTTATCTAAGGAATAATCTCTGAAAATTATTTGCATAAGGATATAATGCAAAGTAATATATATTTTATTTAGTGTAGTTAAAATTAATTGACACAAAATAATAGAACACTGATGAGATTATAAGCATGTGCAAAATAATCCATTAAGTCCTTCACTACTCAGTACTGAGTACCTGCAAAATTCTAATTCCTCTTCTAGGTGTATAATTCTAGAAAAGAAAAAAAAATGAGACAAATCAGCACCTATTTTATTTTTATTGTTTTATTACAGTGTAACGAAGAAAGAAGAAATGAGCAATATGTCAGATGGTAGGAGAGGAAACTAAAGTGTGGGAATGGGAGAGGAAGCGTGGGGTTCCCTGGAGACATTTCTAGCACCATGATGTACTTGGAGAGCGCACACGGGAGACAGCACTTGAGCGGAGGGTTGGTGCAAGACAAAACGGTGCTATGTGACACTGTAAGGTGCACTCCGGCTTCTCACTTAAAGGATCCCAGCAGCTGGCAGGGTAGTCTTAAAAAAGGGAGATTAAACAATTAGGAGCTGAAAAGAAACAACCAACTTTTGTTTTATTTTTTGAGACAGGGTCTCGCTTTGTACCTCAGCCCAGTCCATCGAACTCAGGACCTTGCGCTTGTAAGGCAGACTCTGGAACCACTGAGCTAAATCACCAGTCCTGAAAGAATCAGCTTTTAAAGAATAAAATCTACACATGTGCTTTCTGAAATAATTCAAATTATTGATCTGTAAAAAATAATAGTCTGAATTGGAAACAGTGTTTTCAGGCTTCCTAATACATCTTTTATGTTCTATTAGTATTGTGGATTAATTATGAGAGAAGTGGATACAAAAAGTGCTGCAAGCCTCTGAAATTTACTTAAGCCAGGGGCCAATTTACTGCCTTATAATTTTACCATTTCATATTTCATATTAAATGTTTTTCCCCCTGTTGATCATTCCTCCTTTGTCATTACTACAATTGCATTAGTGGCACTGGTTACTTCTGCAGGATATGTATCAGAGTTCCTTCTTTGTTTTACTTTTGCCTCTTAATCTATCATACTGGAAAAGTGATTATGTTTCCATTTGCAGTCTGCATCAGATTGAATGGAGTAGGACTACTGCTTCTCACCAATTATTATTAATAATAAAGTCTTAAGCTTGTATTATTTTGGCAACTAGAGTGCACAGCTAGCTCACATTTTCTTCACAATCAGGTTGCTTCCAAATATATTTAGATGTATATACACTAGTCTTTCACATACTCTCTTATTCAGTTGGATATTTTTGGACCCAAGTCCAATGCTGTATTTATATTTATCAAACTTCATTTTTTTAGATTTTAGTTCTATGGCACGAAATTAACATAATTTGACTGCTGACCTTCTATTAAACTGTTCTTATGTGACTTGTTGCCAAAATTCCTTTATATATGACATTATACACAAAATAATCCAGTATTTAATCAATGATAATTACAAAGGAATTTTCATAACTCTAAAATTTGATTTTCTTTTTCAGTCTTTACTCCTTGTTATCTTCAATCCAAAAAGTTAAGATATAAAATGAAGTTGGAATTTTATAGTCATAACTTTCTGGTGGAGTTCAAAATATTGCAGGTGTTTCTCTGACTGGAAAACAAATCTTTGGAAAGAGGAAAAGACAGTGAAATGAAAAAGAAATATTATCTTCTCAATACAATTAAACATGTTCAATAAAAAGTCTAAGTTGAATGTAAATTAAGTTTGAGTCAAATAAATCATTGTATATATTTTTAGACAGCAAACAAGTCTTTATGCATTATTATGAAAAATAGTTTGATTACAAATCAATTTTACATCATAGTTTAAAAATTTGAGAATCAAAGTTAAGTATATAATAATTCATTATAATTCTTAGTAGTTTTTAAATACAGAACTATGATAAATTTTAGTACTTTCTAACTTCACCTCACGATTATTTGTCTGTATTACATATTCCTCTCACTTGAAGTTTTATTGCAATCTGTTTGTCTGTGTGTTTGTTTCTTTGACATTCTACCTCTAGAATACCTCTTTCTAAAAGAAATGCTGAAATGTATTTGCATTAAAAGTCTTTTGGATGTTCAAAGTGACCTTCTGTTCTTAGAATATATTCTGTGTTCAACATTAATCATTCCATATATAGCTGTATGTTCATATATATTAATATATGTATATATATATAAATATACCTATATATGTATATCTATATAAGCACACACACATATATATTCTAATTTTATTTTCTATTATTTTATTTTCCATATATATATGGAGAGAGAGAGCAGACAAATATAGATATATTTTTTTTTCTAATTTTTTTCAGGCCACGAAATTCTTCTTATGTGTATCATTCATTTTGTACAACTAAAGAAGTATAGCTGTCTCTCAATGACCTTCTACCATAATTGCTCAAGGGGCCAGGAAGTGCCTGCTTTTTCTGGACACTGGGCTCAGATGTTTCCCTCCGTGTAGTGTAGTCCCTGAATTAACTGCTACTGAAGTCAAGCTTGGTTAAACAGACCACTTCCTTTCTATGAAAGACTATCCTTTTCAGATCTCCTGCATTCTCTTTGGGGAAACTGGTTCTCTGATCTTCACTTGAATATGTGTTGACCTTCAAGTCTCACAGGCAGCTCTAGCCCAGTCACAGTGACTTTTCTTCTGGTGTGAAGTTGCTTTTATCACATTTTCAGGAAAAGGCCAATTTTTTATCTTTTTTTTCTCTGCTGAATGTGTCAGGTCCTAGAAATATTTCCCTGAAATATTGTTACTGAGATCTCTGGTTTCGCCATCTTACCCTGAACGACCACAGAAAGAAAATGTTTCTTTTTGTCTACAAGAGTTGAATTAAGTTATTTTAAAAACAACACATGGACTTGTAGAAAAATATGCTGTCAGTTGAGGTACAAGTAAAACAGAAAGCATCTGACAAAAACCTCTGGTGAGGAAGAGAAGCATATGGTCCTATAATTCTGCAGAGAGAGCCAGAGGTAGCTTCCTTGGAGCATTAGATATGTAACTGCAAGAGGATTGCTTTATAGGGTGAACAGCAATGCAACTAGAGAGTAAACATACTGACAAAGCTTAAAAAGGCCTGAAGATAAAATCATCTTTTGCCTCTAGGGCTATTGTCAAAAAGTATTGGGGAAAAAAAAATCATTGAACTGAACTATATGAAAGATTGTATTTTGCATTTTGCTTATTCAAAGTAAAACAATTATTCTATGAAAGTGTATACATAGCATGACCAAAATTAAATAAGGTTTAAAAAAGCCTCTTTATTCCTTTGTTTTCTAACTCACGCCTCAATTCTATTTCTTACGGATGTTTTTTGAGCTGAGTCTCTGATACTTCTATAACCCAATGCATCTCCAGTCTTGTCAATACAAGTTCTGTATGCTTCTTTTTGATCCCATTACCATTCTTCTACCAAGTTAACAATGAATCTGAAAATAAGAAAATATTCATGTAAATTTATCCATGGTAGCATTGTCATGAAAATATGAAAAAGTGTATTATATAATATTTAAGATTTATGAAGTGAGAAAAAGATCAAGAGATCAAGAAAAGGATCTCCTCCAAGTTTCTATCCTATAGGCTAAATTGTCAGATGATGTAAAGAGTAGCATTACTACATGAAGTCTTTTTTCTTATAATATTTTTGTTCAGAAGAATTAAATTGATTTGGTAAAATTATCTTCAAATAAATGTAAAAACAATCCTATATGAAGAGTGAAGGAAATGCTTCTAGCTTCTCAATAGATACTGTTTCTTAGCGGAAATGTATCGTAATCTGTGGGATTCATAGATAAGCAGTGTAATATTTTGGCTTTAACTTTTGAGGACACTTGAAGTTTAGTCAAGGTATCCATTCAACAGTGCTACCAACTCACCTAGAAGCTTAAGTAAGTAACCTGGGCACTCACCACTATTCACCTACTTTCTTCACCAAGCCTAGAAAATTCTTGATAAGCACAGCCTCATAATGTCATTTCCAAAGGATCTTTCACACAACTTCTTTCTGCTTTCTTTCAGCAGTAACAATGTTATATTGCTTAGAGACGGAAGTAGTGTATGATACCTTTTCTATTTACTGTCTCATTTCCCTGGAGCTTTTAAGTAGTTTCTGTCTTTCAAGCTTGTATCTTCTACTGTATTTTAAATGCGCAGTCAAAGTCTCTATATCTAATTAAAAATCAACTTCTATGTTACCCCAGAACAGTAGAGATGAGGCTTTGAAATCACAGAATTCTATACACAGAAAACAAACAAAATTCCAGAATAACTCAATAAAGAGTTTCTCTCATATGTACTCAAAATGACAATCTATAATATAAGCTATGTGCCTCTACATTTTCACTCAGCTTATTCCAAAGTTCTACAAATATAGTAGGTGTAGAACTCTTTTTTTTTTTTTTTAAGACAGGGTCTTGCTTTTATAGTTCATGCTGGCCCTGAGCTCAGCCTTGAACTCAGAAATCCTCCTGCCTCTGCCTCCCAAGTTCTGGGATCACAGACATGAGCCACCACACCCAGCACTGTGATATATGTTTCTGATTGCTGGTGAACATGAGTCTCCACACCCAGCCTTATTGTATGTGGTCACAACCAGGATCAAACTCAGACCCTTGTGCTTGCAAGGCAGGTGCCAGAATCACTGAGCTAAATAGCTGGCTCTCACAGAGTAATTTCTTACTACTTGTTCCTAAATATGTGATGCCTGTTATGAAATTTTCCAAATTTATTGAGGTCCATGCATTGTGATTTTTGCAATAAACTATTTTTAATGCTTAACTGGAATCCTAAGCACAATGTATCATAGTAAAATTTCCTCAGTACCTTTTCAGGCAAAAAAAAGTGTAAAATGAAATTTCATGGTAAGAACTAAACATGTTGTTTGATTTTTCTATAGTCAGCACTTAACTATTAAAGATAGCATCATGTTCTGGCACTTCAATAGTGCCTTGCTTATAATTCAGTGGTCAATGATGTGTTTATTAAATCGCATAAGTAACTTTGAAAAATTTAAAGAACTATACCATGCACAACTTATATAGATATTATATCCCAAAATATTATTAAAATGTAAGAAATTTGAAGTAATTTTTACCAGTATATAAATCTAGATTTTCTTTAACTTTCTCAATTGGATTTAAAATTTTCTGATATACAATAAATATTTAAAGACTTTTCATTATAAATTATCTGGCTCATTTGAATATACCTGAATTAAATATGTTATAAGTACTCTAGCATGTTAAGAAAATAATTTCTAGTTAACATATATTTATTTGCTAAATATTTGCAGGCCAGTCTAAGTAAAGCCTGTTACATAAGAATCACTACTTCATCAAAGTTAAACATGAAGCCCCTTTCTTTCAGGAAAAAAATGCAAATAAAACAAAATTTCAGGCAAAACATTTACTAGAGTCTAATTATTTCAGTGTAAAAACATCTGGTTTCTATTTTTGTCAATATATAAATTCATGGCTGAGTATACACTACATTAAAAAGAAAACCTGGTTGAGTGTAGTATTTGGTAAATAATCTCTTTACTGTGATTCCATAAACATTCACACACACACACACACACACACACACACACACACACACTGACACACACATACACAAACACGCACTAACACACATTGATATTTTCAAGTCTATGTTATTTTTTAAGGGTCAGCAAATTAAATCTGCATTTGGAGCATATTGCTGAGTGAGACTTCTGAGTAAATTTCACAAGATTTGCCTGGGTTATAGGGTCTAATTTCAATTATTACATATAAAGTGACAGCCTACAATAGAAAAAGAACTTTATTTTTTAAGAAGGATAAGACCACTTATTTATAGAGGTGTATTAATACATAGAACCCACAAGAGGCCTATGTAATAAATGTAAAACATAATCAGTACAGTTTAAAGAGAATAGCTTGATCCTTTAAAATCTCCCTTTATTTCACTCTAACAATTATCTGAGGTATTTAGGGGTTTGGTATTACATAGGAAACCATTTATTTACCATAGTCTTATTCAGTGCAATATGCTACAAAGATCATTAAAATCACAGTAGAAATACAATCGTTACAGCCAAGTAGATGAACTATTATTTAATCATATACAAAAGTCTGTGTATGTGCGAGAGAAATTAATATTATAATTTTTTCAAGTAACTAAATATGTAGCTTTCTATATGTTTATCTTTCCATAAGAATCAAAAAAGTAGTATTGTATTTTAAAATATCCAGATTGAGAAACAAATTGAAAAGTAGACAGTGGGTCGGGGATTTAGCTCAGTGGTTCTGCGCCTGTCTTGCAAGTGCAGGACCCCGGTTCAATCCCCAGTAACCATATACCATACTGGGTGTGGGGAGTCACGCCCAGCAGCAGTCGGTACCACATACCACAGTGCCGGGCATGGTGGCTCACGCCTATAATCCCAGCATTCGGGAGGCAGAGGCAGGAGAATTGCTTTGATGTCAGTTGGAGGCTGAGCTCAGGGCCAGCCTGAACTACAAAACGAGACCCTGTCGCAGAAAAAAAAGAAAAAGAAAAGTAGACGATAGGAAATAGGAAAATCGATCTCTACAAAATGGAAGGAGACCAAGAGATAGAAGAATTCACCCCTCAGATAAATTTCATGCTCTCATAAAAATAAAGTTCCACTTATTAAAAAAATGTTAATGGAAAACAAAGGTAAAAAAATCTGCAAACATTTCTGGATTAAGTTTTAGACTCCAAAGATTATGATATACTTCATTGATAATTTAACAGACACAGAAATAGAATTTTGTAGTTATGATTGCAGATTTGTGGCTACATTTAAATACTATGTTTTCTTTGCTATTTTTCTCTTTCCCAGCACTAACTTACATCTTAAAATCACTACATTACATTTCAATTTATATTAAAAATACAAAACAAGCTCTAGTGAATAAAATTAGATTTCTATTGTTAGGAGTGTTAAGTTTAAGATAATCTAAGTAACTTTGTCTAAATATATCTGCAAAAGAAATTTATAATTTTCCAGTCTTTACGTATTAAAGTTCATAAACTGAATATTAACAAATAAAGCGCAATTGAAAATTTTATAAAATATAATATAAACAGAATGGTTTAATTAAGTGTTATAATTAAAATTACTTTGTGGTGAGAGTGACCTATTTGTTTTATATACTGAGCTAAATGATACTATGTTCAATGTATGTGTATATTTTTAGGGCATTATATAATAATTATTTACTATTTTTTGAGAGACAGTTCTTGATATACACAAAAATGTATTGTATATCAGTAATTAGATTGATAGTTTTATTTCTGATATTTAGAAGAGAATATATGGAAATTAAATTCCAGCTTAGCTATTACACTTCTCTTCATTATTAGAATGCAAATTCTGCAAAAAGTAGAAGAGAAAAAAGAAGGAGATTTTAAAATGTAAAAATTGTAATAAGAATTACACCTGAGACTTTGAGAAGGCTTTCAGCATCAAAAACCAAAGTTAATTTTCAGAAAATGAGAGTATCAGGTTAACCTCTTAAGAGATTTTGTTGCAATTAAATAATTAGAAAATAGAAAAGGGCAGATATCCTTTCTGATTTTTATGACTTCAGTGCAATGATTATTTTTTCTAAGATAGAAATACTGTATTCATCAGATGAGTAATGTTATGGTAAAGGCTTATAAAAATTAATCCAGTAAGATAAAAGGCAATATTTAGGATTTTTTTTAATATTCACCTTCCTTTTACTATGTTTCTACTCTTTCAGTGTGTCTGTTGAGTACCTTTTCTGCCATTATTATTTTCTTTGAACTTTTCCACTTTATCCTGGTGGCTTATTTCACTTGCATAATCTCCACTTAACCTTTAATATTGCACATCCCAAATGAAATCAGTATCAGTCAATTCTTCCAAGAGAACAAAGGGAAGATGGAACAGAAAACATGCTGAGGAAATGTGTGTTAAGAATATGGTAACTGAACAGCTGTTAAACTACATCAGAAAACATGAGAATGTATTAATAAATCAACCAAACAGAAGTCATATAGACAGAAAGCATAAAAGATGTTGTTTCAATTAGGTAAACATGCTTTTCTTTCTTTTTTTTAACCATCATTAATCACACAATTTCACAAAAGTATGAATTTCTTTTTTTATTGAAATCTTTATTGGTACATTACATGTACACATCATTATTGCACTCTACAATGAGAATTTGTACCAGTATATGATAGAACTTAATTCTCATTTTTTCCCATAGTCCTACCCACCGTACCACCCCCAGACCCTATATACATAAACTTTGTTTCCTTTCTTTTTTGTTATAATCTCATTATTTTTCCCCCTTCCACCCATTTCACTTTGAGTGAAAAAGTATGAATTCCTTAAGGCATGCAATCACACTACCACCTACTTTATGATATCTAAAGTGCCAAATAATGTTAACCAAATTAACTGGCCAACCCCATATAAGTACTGGTTAGGATGGTCATGAACCTTATCAGTTGTTAAAATGTTCATGGTGTTTTCTGTACTGGTGGGTTTGCAGTGTTGGCTGTGGTGGCAGTTGACAGGGCCTTGAAGAGATGCTGCCAGCCCACATTAAGTGCATTAAATTGATAGGTGGCAAAGATAAGTGGGTGTCCTATGGCCACTCATTCCTCCAAAGGAACTCCACTTTGGTGAGAGCAGTATAGCTGGTGATAAGGAGGTGATTTTAGAGAGGCACAATATAGAGTGATCAAGGTCTCTCCTAGATCAATTGTTATGAAAAGTCTGGGTGACTCAAAGTGTGCACCATCCAGGACAGGTGACAGTGTACCTGGTCACCCTCTGGCTCAAACAATGTACCAGATACTGGGAAAATAAAGGTAAAACTGTGTAATTTATTTTGTTTGATAATCTATCAGATTAAGATAGGTTTTGTCTATTGATATCCTTTTAAGCACATTTAACAAGTCAATGAATGATTTAAATATCATGAAAAGGATTTTATGACTATTTTACACTACAATGTATAAATCCAGTCAATGGACTTATGAGGTAAACAATGCAGTTTCAATATTGTTTTGTCTGATAAGGAAGGGACTAATTGTATGATTTTTAAATTTCAATTTAAATTAGTCACAGTTAAGTACTTTTAAAAATATCTATTCTGTCTCGTTTAGCAAGTGCCTGATACATGGTTATGAGAAATAATAACAAATTTGGTTATCTTCTTTTATTAAAATTTCCATGACTTGTTATTTTGTAGTGAAAATGGTGAAATCTCTTCTTAAGTACACCATATTGTGTAAATACACTGGTTCTCAGGTGAAAAGGAAATGGAATGATGTTGTATTAAGGATGGCACAGTGAGGAAAGAGCAAGCAATCTTCCCATGCATACATGCTATGTTTTATTTGGTTAGTGCCGAGAATCTATAGGACAAATGAATTCTAATAGTCTTCCTAGAAGTCAAAGAGTTTGCCAGTATATGACAAAAGTAGAGGTAGTAAACTAACAAATTTTGTACATTTTGCATTAAAATTTCTAGAACAGATTGTCATTTGAATGTGAACATTATATCCCACTGGCTTGTTGAAGAAGGGAAAGACTCTAAGCCCAAATGGTCACATTTTGAGGATACTTTCAAATTACAACTATTGTGACATGTGTATAGTTTATTCAAGATTATTATGCATATGTAATAGATGAATTGAGTCCATTTTTGTAATATCAAGTTTAACCTATATGATTAGAAGTGCTCTGTGTGTGGAAAAAAAGAAGATAAGTAAAGTATATCTTTGAAAGTACAGTAATGTTTTAGTTTATGGACTCTTTTCTTTGTGAACTGTTCAGTTCATTTTGCAAATTTTAGTTATTGTTTGCAAATTTTCTGATGCTGATAAACAAAATCACAGCCATCTTTCCAGAACAAACACAAATGTGGACATCTTGTCAAAAATTTTGGAACGAATTAAGTTCAACAACCAAAGTACTTCTTATCTTTTCATTAAAATTTAAATGAAATATGTCTTTTAGTAATGTAATACTAAACTACTACTACATCAGGAAACCAACTGCAAAAGGTAGAATGTTAGTGTTTGTACTTGAACATTTTCAGACACTATTTTTATGTGTATTATGTGTTCTATTTTATTGTGTTTATAATACATGTAAGTGACAAGTCTAAAGTTTATAGCCGATAGTGACTTGAGGTTGCCAGTTTAGTGAGTAAGATGAGTACGTTGTGCACATTTTGTGTTGGAATTCATAGCAAAGCTCCGCTTCCATAAATTAAGTTGGTATTCAATCATTTCTAAGCAACCCATGAGCTTGTATTTTTTTTCTTCTTTTTTTTCAACCAATTTTTTTTCATAGCCCTACCCACCCTACCACCCTCCCCATATACATAAAATTTGTTTCCTTCCTTTTTTGTTACAATCTCAACAGTTTCCCCCTTCTTCTTATTTTGCATTGAGCATTTTCTATTTCACAATATATAACATACAATTCTAGGACTCATTTACGTCTTTATTTTCTCATACCAGAGAAAAGATGCGATATGTACCTATCTGTGCCCTATTTATTTCACCTATGAGGATATCCTCAAGGTATGTCCATTTAAGTAGAAATGATTCAAACTTATCATTTTTTATGGCAGAGTAATACTCCATTCTGTACAAGAACCACAGCTTTTTTTATCCAGTCTCCATTTGATGGACACTTGGGTTGTTTCCAAGATGTAGCAATCACAAATTGGGCTTCTATAAACATGAGTTCACATATGTCACTGTGATATGAGTCTTTAATTCTTGTGTGTATATACCTAGCAGGGCAATGGCC
>PVIR01009740.1:0-51640 GCA_004026965.1 Petromus typicus | reverse complement strand
GCAAACACAATCCTTGGTACAAGAATAAAGGAGGCCTCAGAATCCCAGACTTGAAGGTATATTTCCGAGTGACTATGATAATGGCAGAATGGCACTGACACAGAAACAAGCATGTAAGTCAATGGAAAAGAAAAGGGGAGGTAGAAACAGCATCAGGTACTTTCAGTTATTGGATATTTGACAAAAAGATCAAAGATATGCACTGGAGTGAAGACAAATTCTAATACATGATGAAATGGCTATTAATATACATAAGATTGAACCTAGACCCAAATCTCTTACTAGAGATTTACTCTCTAAATCTCTCACAGAGATTTACTAGACTAAAATCAAAGCATCAAAGTTTTAAACGTTAAAACAAACACTGCATCTTCTGGAGCATAAAATAGGTAAAAATGTTAAGGTTTCGGCAAGGATCTTCTGAACAGAACCCTAATTGTACAAAAAAATAACACCAAGAACTAACAAATGGGATCACAGCAGCATTTAGTCTGTTTTTAAGATTTACCTATCAAAAAGTGAGCTGCTAAAACCATGGATGCACATGTCACTGTGATGTGACACTTTTAATTCTTTTGTTTATATACCTAGCAGGGAAATAGAAGCTCTAATCCTAGTTTTTTGAGGAATCTCCACACTGACCTCCACAGTGGTTGCACCATTTTACATTCCCACCAACAATGGGGAAGGGTTCCTTACTCCCCACAGCCTCACCAACAATTGTGGCTGGTCGATTTCAAAACAGTAGCCATTCTTTGTGGAGTGAGATGGAATCTCAGTGTTGTTTTCATCTGCATCTCTCAAATGACCAACAACATTGAACATTTCTTCATGTTTCTTAGATGCTTTTACTTCTTCATCTGAAAAGTTTCTATTCATTTCAGATGCCCATTTTTTTAATTGGCTCTTTAAATTTGGGCTGATTTTTTTAAAGCTCTTTGTATATTCTAAATAGTAGAGCTTTGTCTGAAAAATAGCTAAAATTTTTTTTGTATATTGTCAATTGTCTTTTCACTCTGCTGGTGGTTTCTCTTGTGCAGAAACTATTTAATAGGATGAGATCCCAGTTGCTGATTCTTTCTGCTAGTTCCCTTGCTGCTGAGGTTTTGTTCATAAAGTCGTCTCTCCCTATGTCAATGTCTGTAAGAGTTACACCTAACCTGTTTCGCTGCAGGTTTATTGTTTCTGTTTTAATATTTATGTCTCTGATCTACTTTGTTTTGTTTAGTGCATGGTGAAAGACAGATTTAGCTTTAGCCTTTGAAGTTTGAAACCCAATTTTCCAGAACCCTTTGTTAGAGAAACTATCTTTCCTCCCTTAGGGTGTTTGGCTCTTTTGTCAAAGATAAGGTGGTTTAGTATATCTGAGGTTGCTTCTGGATCATCTACTCTGTTCCATGATCCTTAAGTCTGTTATTTTGCCAGTACCAAGCTGTTTTTATCACAGCTGCTTTGTAATATAGTTTCAAGTTGGGGATTGTGATACCCCCTGCCATGTGCTTGTTGCCTAGAATAGATTTTGCTATCCTAGATCTTTTGTGGTTCCAGAGGAAGTTTTGGATTGTTTTCTCTAGATCTGTGAAATATGCTGTTAGGATTTCAATCGGAATTGCATCAAATCTATATAGTAGTGGTGGGAGGACAGCCATTTTGACAATATTGGTTCTTCCTACCCAGGAACGAGGGATGTCTTTCCATTTTCTGATATCCTTCCTCTTCAATCTCCTTTTGCAGAGTACTATAGTTTTGAGTAAAGGTCTTTCACATCCTTTGTTAGATTGATTCCTAGATATTTCATTTTTTTGGATGCTATTGTGAAAGGAATTGATTCCTCAGTTTCTCTCTCAACAAGTCTGTTGACTTGTATATACAAAGCCTACTGATTTCTGAGCATTGACCTTGTATCCAGCTGTGCTACTAAATTTGCCAATTAAGTCTAACAACCTTTTGGTTGAGTTTTTAAGATCTTCTATATAGAGTATCATGTCATCAGCAAATAAAGACAATTTAAATTCATCAACTACTCAATCAAAGACATTTTGCTATGATACCAGACAACAGAATAAGACATATCAGAGGGATGGGATGAGTCTTCCAGAAAAATAAAACAATTGGTTTTTCTTTCCATTAGTGATACTAAAACATAGAGACCAAATGTAGAGAGAAAAAGACACTGCCGAAACATTGGAAAGTGAATTTCCACACTTTCTGCCATTCTCAGTGGCTTGTACATCACTATATAAACCTGAACTTCTGGAAGGTTGTCTTCAGATCATTCCCACTAAAGCAAGTATGTGTTACTTCAGAAGGAATCATTAAGAAACCTGCCTTCTACAGCTTCCAGTGTGAAGCATACTGCAAAACAAGCTCTGTGGGCTGGAGCAAACCTTGTCTACTGACGCCCTCACCCTGACCTGCTAACAAAGACAGAGACTTCAACCCGAGACTCCAACTATAGTACAAAAGGGTTCTTTCTGAAGATTAAAACTCACTCAGTTCAGCTGATGCTAAAATATGTATCAACTGTTATTATGGCACCTCCAAATTATCACAGGAGTCAATAATTCCATTTCTGGGTATCTACCTAAAGGAGCTGAGATTGAGCACCTGTGCAACACATCTGTGATAGCATCAAACAGCTGGAAACAACCTCAGTGTTCACCAGAAATGTATGTACTTGTCTCACTGATACATTTCGTACACACAGTATGGAATATTCTTCCACCTAAAAGGGAAATTCTGACACATACAATGACACATAAACCCGAAAGACTGTGCCCAGTGAAATAACTTAGTCACAACAGGACAAGAGCTATTGCCTCCACCTATAGGTACTTCCTACCACAGGTAGGAAGTAGTCACACAGAATGGTAGCAGCCAATGGCTGGGAGGGTGAGGAGCAGTGTTTTGAGTGGCATTAGGCAGCCAAGTGGTGAGTTGTCCCAAGAAGGTGAGGAGGCTATGGATGAAGATGAGGAGGTAATGGCACAATGTCAGTGTAATCACCATCACTACACTGTTCACTCAAAGTGATTCAAATGGCCAGTATGAACTGTGCACATTTTACTACAATTTTTAAAAAGTCTTATGAAATAGCCTAGATGTTGGCCACCTACATGTTTAAACTCCAGCTAAGTATCAAAGTTCTCATAATTGTGGGAACACCACTTTTAAGCCTGAGAAAAATTCTAATATCATGAGGATAAATGTTAGAAGGCAATCACAGCTTGTTTCCAGATGCATCCCAAAATGCACTCCCAGGGGAGTTTTTGGAGGCAGCTGAACCCACGGTGTGTAAATGTAATGAAGGGTGTGTGGCAACTAGATTAGTCCACTGATGAGGTTAGTGCAGTTGAGTGTGGTGGTGCCATCCTGTAAGTTTGCAGTCTGGGTGGGATAAAAGTCCAGAAGCCTCACTCCTTCCTGCCTGTCCTGTTGGTCAGTTCCTCCGCACCAGGCTCCCCTGCCATGCTGCCCTTCCTTGGAGCCAGCCGGCTATACATGGAAACCTCTGCATAGTGTGAGCTAAAGAAACCTTTCCTCCTTTAACTTTGGGTGGTAGGTATTTCATCTCATCAATTAGAAAGTAACCTAGACAAATACTATCATGCTCCTCAGGAAAACAAGTAAAAAGGTAAGTTGATTTCTACTTGCATTTGGAAGGGTTGTGAAAACTCTTACATTTTACACATTATTTTAAAAAGATTGCCAGATGATTAAGGAACCTTTCTCAGTTCTACATAGCTCAAAATATATTCAGATACTTAGCTAGTAATCATTAAGGTAAAATCTATGTTATAAATATTTCATCCTCCCTAGGAACAAGCTACCTGAGTAGCCGAAAGCTGACAGCCAATGTGTTTCACGTCAAAGTGTAGCTGAACAGATAAAATAGCACAAGACTACCTGTACTTTGAGAGCAGAGTGATAGAAAGGGGAACAGAGAGGACAACTTTGGTGATAAGAGATTTTCTCTTTTTTTTAAGGCTTTTTTTTGAGACAGGGCCTCACTTTGTGGTTCAGGCTGGCCCTGAGCTCAGCCTCAAACTCACATCACAGCAATCCTCCTGCCTCTGCCTCCCGAGTGCTGGGATTACAGGCATGAGCCACCACGCCTGGCACTGTGGTATGTGGTACTGGTTGCTGCTGGGGTGAGTCTCCACACCCAGTATTGTTATGTGGTTACTGGGGATCGAACCCAGGTCCTTGTGCTTGCAAGACAGGCGCCAGAACCACCAAGCTATATCTCCGGCCCCGATAAGAGATTTTCTAATCTACATACTGCCCTGAAAATGGCATTGTATTTCTATCACTCTCTCCCCACACTCATGTGGATTATCATTATCCCAGGGATATTCAAGAGCCCGCAAGTCACTCTCTCCTGTGGGGAGGAAGCTGACTAACCATGTGCATGAGAAGAATTTGCACTGAGGCTCTAGAGGAAGGGAGAACAGTCTGATCTGTGGTGAAGCTCATGGACATTCAGTGAGACTTGAAGTTTGTGTAGATGTATGTGCATCCAACATATGTTCACAGTCAAGACCTAGAGAAAGTGTTCACATGTGAAGAAGAGGCAGTGGGAGTTCCACCTGCAAACAGCTTCAGTGCCCACCTGACAGACACACCCAGCCTGCTTTCCTGCATGGTGGATCCTCTGCACACTTCACTCCAGAGAAAGCCTGAGTGAGCTGCTACTTTAAAAGCATCATGATGGCACTGCCTGTCAAGGTCCCATCATTATGGTGTTGAGAACAGCTACTGCTGACCTTCCAAGAAGAGAGCACAATGTCTTCCTCATGATCACTGACCTCCTCCGTGACGGCTTCGGCCCTCCCTGAATGCTTGTCATTTGCATGACCCAGAAGGGAAATGATTCACCTGCTGGAAGGTGACCTTCCCAGGAACTGAAGATCAGGATGACTCATGCATTTTTCCTGCCTTTTCTTTATTTCATCTTATTCTACTACTTTCTTGAGGATGCTTTTCCACCTCACCATGTTGGCCAGGTCTTCTCTTCCAAGGAAATGTCCTCCTTCTGATGCCACTGTCCTGGTGAGTACCTGTTTGTCCCAGATGTCCAGAGAGGTTTTTGGGGTCTTTCCCCACCTCTCATTGGTCTAGCCAATTACCTAAAACAGGGCCAATCACTAAAGATTCCCCAGTTCATTTTTAAATGTTAATTACTTGAACTGTAAGAGGTGTCTATTACTTTACTAGAGAAGCTGAGATTTAAATCTACTTTGTATCTAAGCTCTCATCTTTCACTTCCAACATGCTGACTCCAGTCTCCAAACCTCAGTCTCCTTCCTCCTGATAGTAGACAGACACCATTTCCCATGACATATAAGTAGATGTGCTACTTCAAACCCAGACCCCTAAAACAACCTGCCAGTCTTCTACCATTTACTGTATCCCTTGACTGCTGGATGAAGTCATAAGGACTGTGCAGCCCCAGGAAATCAAAGGCCTGGAAGGAGACAGAACACTGAAGCAGAAGCATCACATGAAGAAATGAGCCTGTACACTGCCGAGCTGCCAAAATTATGTGAAAAACTAAAGGTGTAAATGAAGTCCAGAATGTACGATCGGTATCATGAAACAGGAAGAAAATATTCAAAGGAGGAAGAGATCTGAGGAGGAGCAGAATTTGACGGAAACAAAGCTTATTTAATATGGGAGTAGGGACTGAAAGGAGAGGAGGAGAATAAGAAAAAGTAAGAATCAAGATACATCACATACAAGTGCAAATTCTCAATGAGGAATGTGAAAATAATTTATATTTTTAAAGTACCGATAGACAATTAATATAAATAAGGACATTTCTGCTGGGGATAAGGACTGCACTGGCTGTGGGACTCCAGATGATGTAATTTCTCGGCAGAAAGTTTGTCTGCATTTTGTTCATGTCCAGAGACTCTGCCTGAGACTGAGATTAGGGGCAGTGTACTAATTAATCTTGCAAGAAAAATTTCAAGGCAGTGGCATGGCTACAGTTGGGAGCTTTTAGCCAGAATTCGTCTGAGAATCAAGAGGAAAGAGTCTAGCAGAATAATTTAAAACGTTTTGAGTTTGGCAATGAAGAAAGCTCTAACAAAGCTGTGGGCTTTAAAGATAGAGCAGAAAAGATCTTGATTGCTGAGAGGGAACAGGAGTATAGAAAAGACGGCCTGAGGACATCACAAGCAGCAGCAAGTCTCCACCCTCTGCAGTTTCAAAACTGCAAAACAAAGTTCTTTGCTTTGAGAAGGAAACCCCAGAATGGTGACAGCCTAAGGAATGTGTTCCAAAATGGTGGGAGTCTAGGGAAGTTGTTCCAAAATGGTAGCAGCCTACTTGTTCCAAAATGGTGGCAACCTAGTGATGTTTTTCCAAAATGGCAGCAGCCTAGAGAAATCATTCCAAAATGGTAGCAGCCAAGGGAAGTTGTTCCAAAATGTCACAGACTAGAGAAGCTTTTTCAAAATGGCAGCAGCCTAAAGAAATAATTCCAAAATAGCAGCAGCCTAGACAAGTTGGTCCAAAACAGTGGCATCCTAAGGAAGTTGTTCCAAAATGGCAGGAACCTAGGAAACTTGTTCTAAAATGGAGGCAGCCTAGTTGTTCAAAAATGGTGGCAACCTAGTGAAGTTTTTCCAAAATGGCAGGAGCCTAGGGAAGTACTTCCAAAATGGCAACAGCCTAGGATAATTGTTCCAAAATGGCAGCAACCTAGGGAATTTGTTCCAAAATGGAAGGGGCCTGGGGAAGTCATTCCAAAATGGTGGCAGCCTAGAGAATTTGCTCCAAAATGTCAAGATTCTAGAGAAGTCATTCCAAAATGGTACCAATCAAGGGAAGCTGTTGCAAAATGGCAGCAGCCTAGAGAATTTGTTCCAAAATGGTGGGAGCCTAGGGAAGTCATTTTAAAATGGCAACAGCCAAGGGAAGCTGTTTCCAAAATGATCGGAGCCTTGGGAATTTGTTCCAAAATGGCGGCCATCTAGGGAATTTGTTCCAAAATGGTGGCAGCCTAGAGGAGTTTTTCCTCAGGATTTGGTTAATAAGCCCTGGATCTTTACAGTTATGAAAGAGGACTACATCTGCTCCAGCTCGCAGCAGACCTTGGCATCATCCACGTGGTGCTAGTTTAAGGTACACGATGAATGCAAGAGTTGTGGGATCAAAAAGGCTCCTACCCAGATTTCAAAAGAATCCTCAGAGGCCAGGCAGTGTGCCCAAGAGGGCAAAAATGTGAGTGTGAACTCAAAAGTACAGTGGACACCTCAGAAGCCTGCAGAAGCCAGGACCATGGATCATCTGAGGAAAACTGCAAGGAGGGAACAGAACTATACCAAGAGAGAAACCATAGGAGCTACAACAACAAGAAGTGCCACAAAAGTGGAGCCACCCAAGCCTTTTGGAGTTCACAAGCTGCCACAGATTGCCAGAGATGCTAGAAGTGGAAGTGTGGGATTTAATGTTTGCCCTGCTGGATTTTGGACTTGCTTTGGGCTCATTCCTTCTATCTTGTGACATTATTTTAACTTCCCTTTCATGTGTATAAGGCCTCACAGCTAACGGTTTGCCTTAAATTTCAGAGGAGACTTTGAATTTGCACATATTTCAGCAGTGCTGAAACTAGACTCTGGAAACTTTTGGAGATAGACTAAATGCCTTCTGTATAAAGAAATGTACAGGAGTCTTTGCAGTGCCAGAAGTAGAATGTTATTAATTGGGTGTAGATATGCCCACAAAGCCTCGTGTGGTTATAGGCTTGATCTAAAGTGTGTGAGGCTGGAATTGATCCATAATGCAACCCTAGGCTCAAAGGCACTAAGATCGAGGGTGGGAGTACTGCTCACCCTAAGTAGCCTAAACAAGATAAAAGGAGCAGAGAACCAGTTAAGACTCTCTTCTTTGTGACCATTGCTACACTGTGGGTACCATGAACTCTACTTTTTTTTTTTTTTGCTTTCTTCTACCACTGGAGCTCTCTTGACTCCTTTGCTGCCTTACATATGCCATGCTGTTGTTCTTCCTCTGTGATCCCTTATTTATCACCCCCTATGGAGGCAGCTGATTATGGACTGAAACCTATTTGAGCTATAAGCCAAATAAACTCTTCCCTTTAAAAAAAAAAAGGAGAAGAAGAAGAATCACCAAGAGGATGCAAAGTGAGACACACTGAGTAAACATGACTAGGTTTGAGAGGGAAGCACAGGCTGGGGGTGAACTTCACCAAGAAGTTTTAGTTGAACCCATTAAGTCATAGTCACTGGTCATCATCATGAACTATGATGTGGAAATAAAACAGGTCTCTGACTTGAAGCTCTAGCAGGCAGATGGACTATAGATCATTTCTGCATGAGGTGGGAGTGTCAGGCTTGTGTCCAGGAAGAGCACAGGCCTCGGAGCTGCCAGGTGAAGCAGGGTACAGGAAGGAGAGGAACAAGAGTGTGCGGCCTTGGGCTTGACTCAGAGGCTCATGAGGGAGGGCTGGGATCACATTTGGAAAGTAGGCTTCCTGGACTTTTGCCAACCACAAATGCCAATAGAGACCATGAAACGTGATGTGATAACCAGCAACAGGGAAAAAACTCAGGCAGTACGTTTCGTAGATAGTTACTGAAAAGCAGTGTTTTAGAAGTGCAGTCTAGTCACAACTTGTGGCATGTTTTGGATGGTAAAATTCAGTTAGAAACTGCACTAGTGCAGGTAAGTGGTAATGAGTGCCCAAAGAGAGCAGAAAGATCTGCATCTGAGGGACAAGGGTGGGAATGGAAACAAAAGTAACAGAAGAGGGAGGCTCTCTGTTCTTGCCTCCATTTTTATTATTAGATTCAAAGTAGTTATCAAGAGATTTTTTTATTTTACTCTGCTTACATGACAATAATGAATGAAATGTTTTTCTCAACCTGCCTGTGACATTTCTCCAGAGTAGGAACTACAGCTGGTTTTTCGTGTTTCTCTTGGTGGGTATTTAATCATCACTACAGACTGCAATTAAACTGTCTCCATTTTGCTGGGCTATCTTCTTCAAATACGTGCCTAACATTTACCTGACCAATTAATATTGTTTGCATTGTCATATGAGTCAACAGGAAAGTAAGTTCAGAGTGGAAGTGGTCCAGGATAGAAGATTCCCAGTGATTCTAGTACTGTCCACTAGAGGACGGGAAGGAGACATGATAGCCCATTCACCCGTAACATCTCCCAGGGTGGAAAATGAGAGTATTCTTTTCTGAAACATCTGAAGACTTTAATTGAAAACAGTGAGGAAGAAGCAAGGCTTGTCCTCAAGAAGTAGAAATGAGGCAACTAGAGAGAGACAAACACAATGCCACAATTCAAATCATCCTCTTAATCACAGGATTCTAACCTTCCTAAAACTAAACAAGTAAAAGGAGACTTGTAGTTAATTAATAAAATGGGTTAATAAGCAAATAAACTCTTGGAGGCCTAACTGATAGCAGAACACTGCCTTTAAAAAGGAAGCAATGGTTTCAGCATTGCTGATAGCAATGCGGACATCAGACACCACCCCGGCCCTGTTATCAGCAGACCCAGGACCAGGGCCACCAGCAAGCGTCTTGTCCCTTCGTGGCCCTGCAGCCATGTTTCAGCTTCTACAGCTGATCGACAGTGGACTGAAATGTCACAGACAGAAGCTCACACACTCTGTCCCATTGACTGCAGAGTCCCAGACCTCGCAGACCTGGGCAGGGCTCACCCACACGCCATGCGTGGACTGGAAGACCCAGCAGCATGGGTCGGGGGCTAGCTCCCACAGCCACTGGGACTGGGCTCAGACGTGAGTTTGACTGACAGCATGACTGGCTCTGGTCAGGGTTAAGGTGAGGAAAAGATCTGTGCTGTGCCACACAAGGGAAGGCAACATGGGAGGAGAGATATCCAAAAGGAAGGTGACTCTTATCTTGAGACTTAAAAAATGAGAAGGAGCTTTGCCGCTCAGAAGGAGCTAGAAGAGAAACAAGAGTAGGACGTGTACAAAGAAGCATGGCAGGAACAGACAGCAAAATATGAAACTACAGGTACAGACGTAAGGCCTGTCCTGTAGACTAAAATACAGACTTCATACTTGCCAAGTGCGAGGCCTGAGAATAGCCCTGCTACTGGACTTCAAAGTAGTCAAGAAGAAGCTCCATGACTGGAAATGGTCGGCACAGCAGACATCCACAGAGAAGGCAAGAGATTAAAAAGTGAGAGACAGGTAAATGTGCTGCCCTGAAAAAGGCAGAAGCTGGCCAGGGCCATGATGGCAGCTTCTGGAAATCAAGACAAAGAAGACAAGAAATGTCCCACAGGAACTCTGCTGGGCACGGCCAGGGGAGGGGTTAGTCCGCGGTTGTGATGCTTGCCAGGAGCTGAACAAACATTCAGTTCAATCAGCATTTGAAAAGAAATCAAAGAAAAAAGAGGGAAAAATTCAGGGATTTAATTGCTGAACAGAAACTACAAGAGCAGATGACATGGCTTGTGAAGGAAAATACTGGCTGCTAAGAGACAAAGTAGAGAAAGAGGTGCAGAGTCATCAAGAAAAGACCCAGGGCCTTCTCTCCACTGTGTGAGAACACCGCGCAGGGAATTCAACAGCTAATTCCCTAACGAAGGCATCCAGGGCTATTCTTTAAATGGCCAACAGGTGGCGCCATGGTTTTGGAAAAGGATAAAAATAAATGAAATCTAACTATATTAAATTGTATTTGCCGTGTGAAATTTTATAGATATAGGTATTTTGCAATATGTGTGCTGGGAATATGTCCATTCTATAATTTTTCCACAGAATATTTTCATTTATTTTTTATTGAGTGTATTGGTACATATTAGGTATACATTATGATCACATTCCTGATTGAGAATATGTACCTGTATATATCTTGATTCTCACTCCCCTGTCCTCCTTCTAGGCCCTCCACTTCTATACACATAATCTTTGTTTCTACTTTTTAAATTTTCCCTTCAAATTTTTTTCTTTCCCTTCTTTGCTTTCTCCTGCCCGCATAAGTTCCCCCTCCCTGTTGAAGGTTTTCTTGTTTCACAGTATCTATTGCATATTTTGGACCTCATTTAGATTTTCAGTTTCTCACACTAAAGAAATAACATAGTATTTTCACTTGTGTGTCCTATTTACTTCACTTATGAATATGACCTCAATGTACATCCAGTTAGCTACAAATGTCCCTGATTTATTATTAGTTTGGCTAAGTAATACTCCATTTTATTCTTTAAAAACCACACCTAAAAATGTTTAAAGACCCAATTCAAAAATGGGTATCGAAAGTGAACATTTTTCAGATGAACAAGTAAAAGCATCAAAGAAACATGAAAAAATGTTCAACATCACAGATCATTCAAGAGATACTGATGAAAACAACACTTAGAGTTTACCTCACTCCAGAAAGAATAGCTGCTATCAAGAAATAAACCAAAGTAAATGCTGGCAGGGCTGTAGGGAGAAAGGAACCCTTCTCCACTGTTGATGGGAATGTAGACAGGCACAAGTACTGTGCAAATTCCTTTAAAAACTACTATCTAGAATAGATAAGGAGCTTAAAAAATCAGCCCCCACTCAAGGTCCCATTTGGCCCTTCTATTTCCCTGCTGGGGAATATACATGAATGAATTAAAAGCATCATGCCACAGTGACATATGTGCACCCATGTTTATGGCAGCACAGTTTGTAATAGCTAAAGCTTGGGAACAGCCCAAATGTCCATCAACTATGTTAAATTTTTTAAAGCTTATTTTTTAAAAACATAAAACCAAAATAAGTTACCAGAGTAATATCTGAATCTTAATGTACAACACTCTTATTACTCAGAATTCTACTCAGCTCTCTAGTTTTAACTTGTGACCAATACAAGGCAAATCTAACTAGAAATACAAGAGATGGTTCACACCAGAATCAAACCCCCAAACATAAAAACTCTGAAGTAAATCAATTTGACTTTCAGTTAAGAAATGGTCATTTGCTATAAAGCAGACAGCTATTTTCCATGTGTGTATAAATTTTGTGAATCCTAAATAATAGCCCTTTCTTCCTTTATACATAAAAACTGCTATAGTTATGGTTTATGAGTACTTTGATATATACTCAAAGCTGGGTTAATTATTAAATGTCTTTAATATATTCTTTTCTCATACAAATTTAAAGTTCAGCCTGGGGATTTAGCTCAGTGGCGCCACACCTGCCTCGCAAGTGCAAAATCCTGAGTTTAATCCCTGGAACCAGGAAAAAATATATATAAAAAATAAAGTTCAGCTGTTTGTGGAGGCCCCTAAAGCGTCATGGCCCTGTTCACTGTGGCTAGTAGATCAGTTCATTAAAAAATGCATAAATCTGGCTATTTTAAGATACATAAGAATGAAACTTAAGAGAAAAACCAGAACACTATGAATGTAAGTGAGAATTTACCTGAAGTTGTAACAAAATTCAAATTCCTCTGGAATTTCATGTATCCTTTTAAAATTGTATTCAAATACCACATAAAAATACTTTTATAAGTTGTTTGTCACCAAGGGAAAAAAAAAAGTTCATTACTGGACTGTAGGTAATCAACAAGTCACAGCTGGAGGCCAGTCCATCTTTGGGAAACTACTTGGAAGGCATGGAGGGAAGCTAAATTGAGGGTGTACCTCATGTACTATAGGACACAGTTGTGAAAAGGAGCAGGACAGATTAGAGGAAGAATATTTTCATTCTAAGAGCTCTGGGTTTCTGCTTTTGTCAAGAGGGGAATGCAAGCTGAAGCAGAAGAAAGCTGCCATTATTCTTCTTAAGATCCAATGCTAAAAAAGGAAGTATTGGCTAAAATGTTTGAGGAAACTAAGGTTTCAAGAGTCCACACAGTACGATAATAGCAACTTTAAATACAATCCAAAATCCAGTGTTCCAAAAGCTAATAATTCACTGGGCTTTGTAGGGGAGCAATGAGAGGATTCCTAGCTTATTCTAAGAGATAAAAAGCAGACAAAGCAGCTTTGGGTGTCTGGGAGCCAAGGATCAAGGTCCAGGCTCAAGGTCAAGAGCAAGAGCCTATTTCTTAATGAGTGATGCTTTTCAAAACATCTTTGCTACAGAAACTGCCTCAGTCAAACCTGTGTTCCACGATATCCTTACCAAAAGCCTTTTCTAATACTTAAAACTATGAGAAATAAAGTATAGAAATAGTGATATCTGGATTTCCAGTAATGATGAGCTTAAGCCATGACAAATCATTATTTGCCCTCAGAGACTTTCTGGAGAGAAGTCTCCATGTTGAGGAAGACTCTCCAGGGCCTCCTGCATTAACCCAGACTGGAGAGGTGTGCAGAGGCACTGCTGGTTACTCAGGGCTCTGAGAGATCTGAGTCTAGTTCCAGTCTCAGAGAGACACTGGAGTGGCACTAGAGGCTGTCTGCCAGCTCCTGTGCTCTGGGAAAAGGCCCCGAGTCAGAATCATCCTCCATGCCAACCAAGCTGATAACCTGGATGGTGGTTTCTGAGACAGACGAAGACCAGATTCTGAAGAGTCTCTACCTCCAACTAGAGATCGTGGTCACCCTTGCCCACCATTCTGGGGACTCAGCCCAACACATTACACTAAGCTACTGCCCTAGCCCTTTCAGTTCTTTATTTTGAAATGGGCTCTCTCTGAGTCACTGAGTTGCCCACACAGGGCTTGAACTTGTAATGCACTTGCCTCAGCCTTCCAGGCTGGCTCTGTGTCTCCTTTGAAAGATAAAGCCTGAGATCTAGCCAGGTATAATCACAACATTCTACGAGGCTGATGCAGGAGGACCATGAGTTTGAAAGCAGGGAAATCTAGAGAGAACCTGCCTCAAAACACAAAACAAAACAAAAAAACCTAAAGCTAGACCTATTTCTTTCACCATGTACCAAGCTAAAATCAAAGTGGATCAGAGAGCTAAATATTAAAATAGATGCACTAAACCTGCCACAAAATATGTTAGGTAAAACTCTTGAAGACATTGGTTCAGGGAAAGACTTCCTGAACAAAACTTCTAGAGAATTGGCTGAAGAAATCAACAAATGAGATCTCATCCTATTAAAAAGCTTCTGCACAGCAAAGGAAAACAGCAACAGAGCAAAAAGGCAAAAAGACAATATGGGAAAGAATCTTTACCAGCTGTTTCTCAGACAAAAGGCTACTATCTAGAATATATAAAGAGCTTAAAAAATCAGCCCACCCAATTTTAAAGACCCAGTTCAAAAATGGGCATCTGAAATGAACAGATATTCTTCAGAGGAAGAAGTAAAAGCAACTAAAAAGTAGTGAAGAAATGCTCAACATCACTGGTCATTCGAGAGATGCAGATGAAAACAACACTGAGATTTCATTTCACTCCACAAAGAATGACTGTTATCTCAGAATTAGCCAGCAACATATGTTGGCGAGGCAACGGAGAAAAAGGAACCCTTCTCTCTTGTTGGTGGGAGTGTAGACTTGTACGACCTCTGTGGAATTCAGTGTAGAGATCTCTCAAAAAGCTAGGTTTGGAGGTCCCATTTGATCCAGCCATTGCTCTTCTAGCTATATACAAAAGAATTAAAATGATTCATATCACAGTGACATATGTGCACCCATGTTTATAGCAACTCAGTTTGTGACTGCAAAATCTTGGAAACAACAAAAATGTCCATCAACAGAAGACTGGATAAAAAAGATGTGGTTCTTTTATAGAATTGAATATTATTCTGCCATTAAAAATGATTGAGTCATTCATACTCAAATGGATGTACCTTTAGGATAACCTCATAAGTGAAATAAGTAAGTCACAGATGTGTAAATATTATATTTTTCTCTGGTATGAGAAAATGAAGATGTAAATGAGTTCTAGTATATATAGTTGATATTCTGAAATAGAAAAATTTAAAAGAAAAGAGGGTGTAGAGGTAAATAATGAGGGGAAAAAAGAATGTGATAGTAATAAAATAAAGGAAACCAAGCTCATAAATATACAGGGTAGGGGTTGAAGAGTGGGTGAGGGAAGGGAAAAAAATGAGAATCAAGTCGTGTCATATTCTGGTACAAACTCTCTATGTTGAATGTGATGATGATGTGTATTCATAATGTACCAATAAAGATTTAAATTAAAAAATAAAAAATAAAAAACTTTTTAAAGGCTTGGGATATAGTTCAAGATGAAGGCCCTGGATTCAATTCTCAATAGCACAGAATAAAAAAACATAGAAAATATTATGGAAAAATTGTACAAATAAGTTTGCATTTCAGAATGGCTCCTCAGTGATAGACTGGAGAGTGGACTGGCCAGAGACAAGGCAAGCATCTGGGGAACAAGAACAACACAGGTGTGCTGAAGTGTCACTAACCTGCCTCCTCCAAGGTTCTTTCACAAGCTTCTTTTAAATGCCAGTGAAATGCAACCCGGTTTGTCCTAAAATACTCCTGAGAACCCTCTCCTAAGTTTTGCCAACCCTGGTCCACCATTTCTAGGACTTACAGAAGCACTGTGAGGAAGGCAGCCCTTCTGCGCGACTAACCTTGACTCAGGGGTACAAGGCACTAAAAGAGGGGTCATTTGTCTTCAGTTTCATCTTAAGAGTCAGGTGAAATCTGAAATAAAGTGCAGGACTTTGGGTTAGTATACCCTGAGGACTTTGAGTCTGACTTCCACCTTTTCTCTCCATCTCAGCACTGCAAAAAACTGCAGAGAGCTGCATCTGAAGACTTGTGGGTGAGCGGAGGGGTGGGGGAATGGTAGCAGAAGTCCTTTCTGCACTTGATCTAGGAGACAGACACTCCTAGGAACCTTCCAAAGAATTCAGCCCAAGCTTCTGCAGATAGGGGATGGCAGGACCCTAAAGGTGCACTGTTGGGACAAGTCAAGCTGGCTGTGACAGCAGCGAGGGCTGCTCTGCACAAGATTCGCACCTCCACAGGAGCAGGAAGAGGGATATCTGACTTGAAAGACCAGGTGTGCACCAGGAGAATGAGGAGCTGGCACCCAAGGGTCAACCCAAAAAAGACAAGGCACCATGTGCCCTGCTGAAGCACAGGTGAAGACGTAGGAAACGGCTTGTGTAAACAAGGCTGCAGGCCCAGGTCCTCCAGCAGGAGAGTCCCCCACAGCCACAAGTGTTTGTCTGTTCTTTGACTAGCTTTCTTGACCTGGGTGTGTGTATATTAATTTTTAACCAACAGGGCACAGCAGAAGTGACTTCACATGACTCCTGAGCCCTGGTAAGGAAGGGCAGTGTCGCTTTTGCTGTTTTGCTTTCCAAATCCCAATGACCAGGAAGTCACTGACCCACGAGGAGACTTCTGACCTCCAGAACTATGAGACAATAAATGACTATTACCTAAATCACTGAGTTTGAGGTAAATTGTTACCAAACCTAGAAAACTAACATGGCATCCAAGCTAGCACCAGAGCACAGAGAGGACACCAGGGCTAGGGACAGTGGGTACTACAGAGAAGCAGATTTTGTAAAATCATACTTCACATTGTCAGAATCCAAACAGCTCCTGAGTGTCCTTCACAGCTGTAATACCAAGCCATCTGCACCTCCACCCCTAACCAGCAGCGTTAACAACTCATGTCTTACACCTATGTCACCTTGCAATTGTGCAGATGGAACTCAAGCGACCTTAAATAGGAGGACCCTTTATATGGCCTCAAAACAACTGTCTGTCCTGAGTTTACACCTGAACAGAAGAGACATCCCCTGTATTAGACAGGTAGCCACACATCAGCAGGCAGAGGGACAGAGGGCCTCCAAACTAGCATGTGTTGCCAGTTCTAGTTGTGTAAGGACACAAAGACTGCCCTGTGTAGTCCATTCATAATAGTCTTGGACCTAAAGGGCTCCCACAGAGCACAGCAAGGTCTTAAGTTCACGCCGTGTGCGTTCCTCCCGATACCTGGCCACCTGCTATTTCCAAACCCAGCCGGCCCCGTGCTATGGTCTCTGCCCACTGACACCAACAAGAGAGACATTCTTTGAAAACTCCCAGCTCCCTCCCGGCTGAGACACCATTTGCCTTCTTGTGTGTCTAACCCCGAGGGACCACTGACCTCCTGAAATGAAGCAGGAACACACTCATGAGGGGCTGACATTCAGAGTGAGCCCTGAGAGGGCTGAGGGAAGCTCATACGTCATGCAGATAAAACCGTGACAGTCATTCATCCTGGCTCCCGAGCCCCTGGTGACTCTTGGGAGCGTAAAGTGCATCCACACTCGCTCTCAAGCAGACGCTTTGTGGCCCTGCCTCCTCCTCGGTCAACGGCGTCGCTCCCTCCTCACCCACATTACAGAGAACTCTAGCTGCGCTGTGCACAAGGCCTCTAGGTCCTGACTGGAGTCTTCAGTTCAGGGCCCAAAGAATCAAGGACAAAGGACAAGGGCTGGTTGAGGTGACACCCAGGCTCCGGCAAACACTGTACTATTTGGTTCTGTGTCCACCTACCAGCATGATTATCTTCTTCTTAAATTGAGCCAGCTTATGGCAAAACAACAAAGAAGTTTTTTATCACAGAAAAATCACCCATCAGCACTATTGAAAACCTCACAACGAGAGTTTTTCTGTCACATAAGAAAAGCCTGGAGAGGTCATTCCACGATGTTGAAGAGAAAGCTGAGTCAGAAAACATATCAGACTGGTCCTAAAGATCGTTCAGTTGTACTTCATTCTAATAGTTGAGATCCCTGAGACTTTGTTATATTCTCTCATGAAATATGTGGTAAGTGAAGTCCAAAAGAGACGCCTCCTGAGAACCCCAATGGTATTCTAGTGAGGCTTTGTAAAACAGGTAAACCAAGGGAGGAATCAAGAGCATACTGAAAAATAAAGGAGCCAGTTGTTTGCGCTGCATCTCATCTGCGCTTTGTAAAGCCAAGTCCTGACACCACACTCATCGATGTTCACGAGAGCACGTGGTGAAGTGAAGCTCTACGGAAGTCAGTGGATCATCTCGTCCTTGGCACTGCTATGGAACTAAGAAAGCTCAGAAGAGTTCTGTCATATGTCACACAAAGCTATCTATAAGCAGTATCTGCAGTTCCTGTAGTACAGCATGCTTGAATAAAGTTTTCATTCTTGAGTAGATAATCACAGAGTTAAGAGGAACCTCTCCATGCCAGACCCAAAATACAACTAGTGGCTAGACATTTAGCCTGCATCACAAACACAAGATCCTGAGTTCAATCCTTGGTACCAGCAAACAAAACCAAAGGGCAATTAGATTGCATTCAAATATGTGCCATTTCCTACGAGGTCCTCAGCAACGCTGCAGAGGAGGAGGCCTATCTCCAGACCGCACGTCTCGACCATTTTATGTACAGCATCTAAACTAATTCTACTCAAGGAGTTCCTCATGAGCTGGAACTTTCTCGAAACAGAAAACAGACAGAATCTCTCAGCCCCGTTACCCAAGCACTGGGAGACTTCGCTCATGGTGCACTTCACTCATGGTGCACACTGTCACCCTAGCATTCAGGAGGCTGAGGAGGGACTGAGTTCAGCCCAGCCTGGACTACATAGCAGGATCCTATCTCACAAAGCCAAAATCAAAAACAAAAAACTCCAGAGAAAGGCAAGAGTGAGGAAAAAGGGAAACTGCCTTTGAACAAGAGAGGCTTTTACACCTTTATAAGAGTCCTCAAAAATGGCTTAATCTTCATCCCCAAGTAAATTCAGGTTTAAGAGTAAAGATTCAAACAAAACAAAACAAAAAAGAAACAAATTCTGGGGTTTCTGATGTTTGTTTGTGAACACAGGAAACCGTAAGCCTCCCTCAGCCTCCTAAGTAGCTGGGATTACAGGCATATGCCACTTGCCTGGCTCAAGGGTTCTGTTTTAATCTTAAAAATAGAAAAGAATCTGTAAGCCTAATTCAAAACACAAAAGTCACACAAGTAAACTAAGTTTAAATTCATAAAATGCTACATCCTCTGCACCCCAGTCTGTCCCAGTAGGAGCCACTAGCGCCCAGAAAAAGAGCCAGTCAGGATGACGGAGGCCAAGGGGCGGCAGCAGCTGCTTGCTGAAGGGTCCCCCAGCTGTGCTGCTCAGTTGGTTTGTCTTGTCTCCCCACCACCATCGGCTCCTCCACTTCTGAGATAAGAACCACTGTGTCACACCAGCACCTGACTTACAGAAGACACAGTGTGTGCGCTAACAGACCGCACTGTGAGCCAGGCACGCAGCCTCCATGCAGAAAGATCAACTGCAAAGCCAGACGTCCGTGCCAGCAGGCACCCAGCTGGCCTTGGGCGCTAAAGTGCGACTCCAGACCTCCACACAATCTGCTGGGAGGTAGAAAGCAAAGCTATGGACGCAGCACCATGTAAGTGATCTTTAAATAGCAAACACCTTACCAAAAAAAAAAGAGAAATAAGACAACTGGGAACAGGACATGAATAGGTCACTTCCTAAAATGAATAGGGGCTATAAATATTCAAAACTGCTTAACTTCATTCTTAATGTTTAAGATGGAAACCAAAGTGACAAAAGCACCCGCTCAGCTGATCAGACTCATGTTTGTTAAACCAGGTTGAGGTGGAGAAAACAGACCTGTGTGTACACTATCACTGACAGAAGTAAGTTGCAGCAAATGTTTTTTTAATTTGAATTTATCTCAGTACACGCTTGCGGCCCACAGTGATTCTGCTCATCACACAAGTTGGGCCATGTACATTACTGTTGGGTTTTTTTCTTTTTTCTTTTGTTTCTCTAGACAGTTCTTACTGTATAGTCCAGGCTGGGCTTGATCTCTTCCCCACCTGCCTCAGCCTCCTGAGCGCTGGGATTGCAGGCACTGTGCACAGTACACACTGTGGACACTGCCGCTGTGCAGAGCAGTTGTTGCCAAACGTTTGAAGGGCAATGGGACACTGTCTCTGATTTTTCATCTGCTTCCCTTCTAAGTGTTGCTTCCATCCTCTTATCCCTCTCCTCTTCCTGTAGTCGCACGTTTGTCATCCAAGATAACCTAAGAACAGAGCTGGATGATTCATCCTGCCAGAGACCACAGCTTGCTTTGGAACCTCAGCCATTCAGACAGCATAAAAGTGCGAGAGAAGAACCCAGGCAGCAGGTCTCTGCACATGCCCACACCTCCCCAAGACTCCTCATTCCACTCGCATTTAATCACGACTGATGTAAAGGGCATGATTAATTCAGGTTTCTCCTCAGCTGACTCTAAATGGAGAAGTCGTCCTGGATTATCGGCGTAGGTGGATGCCAACAGCGAGCCCTGAGAGCAGCAGCAGACAGAGGCATCAAAGCAGCAAGGAGAGGGAGGCGGGGAGCAGGAGCGGAGCCCACCTGCTCGTGTTGTCAGGGGCCAGGACCAGCCGGACAGCCCAGGGAGAGAGGAGCCCAGCCACGCCCAGAGGGCTGTGTTCCACCGCCGTCCAGTCATCTGAAGAGCAGAATCACCCTGTACTTAAGAGCCCAGCCCCGCCAGACAAGCAGAGCGCCCAGCAGGACCATGCCAGGCCAATGTTTGATTTACAGAACTGTGGAATGAAAAGTGATGGGGTTTGTTTTGTCTTCTGTTTTGTTTTGTCCTGGGCATTGAACCAAGAGCCTTGATCGTTCTAGGCACTTCTACCACTGAGCCATGTTCTCAGCCCAAACAAATAGTGTTTTTAAATCACCAATTTTATGTAAGTCTGCAGTGGCAGCAACAGAAAATTAATGCAATGACTAAGGATAAAGAGTTCATAAACAAACTATGCACATAGAGCAGAAGTGACACTCCAGGACAGTTGGGGAAAGTGGTTATTTCTGTTTAACAAATAGTGCTGAGTCAATTTGATTTCTTCATTTTTAAAACATGTGTCTAGACCACTAAAATCTATCTCATACAAAGTAAATTTCCAATATTCTTAAAGTTTTCATGTGCAGGGCAGTGATGCTAGAGAACAATATGGGAAAATATCTACGTAAATTTCCCATTGTTGTTTGGGCTAGATATCCTCCAAAGCTCATGTGGTCATAGATGGCTTTGTCAGGGCTGGCTGCAACTATGGTAATTAGTAAACCAGTACACTGTGGGCTTTGGCACCACCCTCATCTCAGTAGTTTGGATAAAAGGGGCAGAAAGACACTGTCAAGAATCCCTTGTTGCTTTGCTGCTTTCTGCCTGCCATGAACTACTGCCCCTCTGCCATGTGCCAGCTGCTTCAGAGCCAGCTGAATATGGACTGAGGCCTCTACAACTGAGCTAAATAAACCTTCCCCTTAAACTTAGGGCATCAAGTATTTTGTCTCATCAATGAGAAAGGTAACTGAGACACTTGAAGTAACAAAAGTCCTTTAAACAGGACTCAAAAAATGAAAACTACCAAGGAATTTCTAATATTTTGAATAATCTTCCCATGGTCAGACACTACGCAGAAGGTGAAGTGCCAGTCCATGCAGTGAGATACCGAAAATGCAGATATCTGACAGACTAACCTCAATATACTGAAAGTACCTACAAATCACTATGAGAAAAATCAAACCCAAGGGAAAAATGTGCAGATGACCTGAAAAGACATCTTACAGAAGACATTGAGAGGGTCTATAAGTTCATAAAAAATTGTTGAACTATACAGCTACCAGGGAAAAACAAATAAGACAGTGAGACGCTCCTGCACACCCATGAGTGCTGGCATGAGCATGGGACAGTCGGAAATTTCACTATGGGGTAGCTTCCCAAACTGCCCAGAAATTCCCAGTACACTAGGTGGGAGCATTCATATTGCACAAGTGGGACTATGACTGGGCTAAGCTTTCCTGCCTGCAGACCAGCCAGTACATATCCGGACCTGAGAACTTAACTCTTATCTTCACCTCCGATAACAACAAAGACCCCAGTGGTCTGGTCCCACACGCTTTGATGCTCCAGAGCAGAACTACACCAGGATCTTGATCTACAAAATTCCTCAAGAACTATTGCCAACATCTACCCTGTACTCCTAGTCTTTTGTTACTCGAGATGTACACAATAAAATGTTAGCAAGCTCAGGTCTTTTGTCTTTGCAAGAACTTAACTGCAGAGATTCTAGTTATGTCCCCTTCCCCTGTTTCCTACAACACTGACCATGTAAATGGCAAGACTCAGCAGGTCCCCTCCTAGGTATAAACACAATGGAAGCACTTAGCAAAAGGCCTGAGCAATAACAGTCACTGCAGGACTCTTGGTAATGATTGATGAGTGCTGGTTTTCCAGTTTTTTTTCAGCTCCAATACCTGCTTCCTGTACTCTGCTCTTTAATGCTCTGGCCGGCTTCTGTAATGCTCTTTCCACCTGGCCAGATAAATATATGTTAGGGCCTACCCATAGGGCAACAAAGAAAGACCAGAGGACTCCAAGGAGGGAGAGCGCCATAGCTTCCTTATCAATCCTTCCTTGCTCCTACTGCCTCACTTAGCAGCCCTTCACACCAGCACTGCCAACAGGTTGCGTGTCCAGTTGTCTGTCCTCTCCCCGAACTCACCCACAGACACAGAAGTCACACCAGGTCCCTCAGACACCCTACTGCAAGGTCCTGGGGTTGCCTAGATCCTGACTCCACAGGACTCTCCCGCCGCTGGGTCCTCAGGAGCTCAGCCTCTTTCATCCACAAGCCCTGCAGGTGCTTCCTGCTTGGTCTTTCTAGTGCATTCAAGCTCTCTTCCCATCTGGTCCTCCGACATCTATTTAACCAATTCATTATATTAAGTTGTCTCTTAAATACACTGGCATGTGTATCGTCCACTGATAGACTAGATTAAACTTAATACATCTTCAATTGAAATGCAGAGAGACAGAGTCACCTGCTGTACCCATGATGTACACAAATCTCATAAACAATGAAAGAAGACAAACAGGAAAACCACGTATAAAGTTTGACTCTATTAATACAAAACATAGAAGCCAGCACCGGGACCCCATGCCTGTACGCATGTACAGCCAGGATAATGGTTACTGTGGTGACTATGATGGACTCTCAGCAGCCTCGGGCACAGCAGCACTTGGGCAAAATGGAACTCTGTGAATAATCTGTCCAGGGGGCCCAGAAGTGGCCCGTGGGAGGGCTTAGAAAGTTTTATTGATGGCTTTTCTGCATGCTTATCAAACTCCATAAAATACGTAAACAATAAAAACTCTCAATTGTTTTCTCATACCAGAGAAAAGATGCGATGTATGAGAAAATAAAGATGTAAATGAGTCCTAGAATTGTATGTTATATATTGTGAAATAGAAAAGGCTCAAAGTAAAATAGGGTGAAGGGGGAAAATAATGAGATTATAACAAAAAAGTAAGGAAACAAATTTTATGTATATGGGGGGGCGGTAGGGTGGGTAGGGATATGGGAAAAAAATGAGAATTAAGTTGTGTCTTATACTGGTACAAATGCCCATTATGGAATGCAATCATGGTGCATGTATGTAATGAACCAATAAAGATAATAAAAATTTTTTTTAAAAAACTCTCAATTGTGAGCTAATGTATGCTGTCCAACTGGACCTGGCCAGGAACTGTATGTCATACAAATGGCATTAAATGGTTTTAAAATACATTATATCGATAAGCACAGTCATGTGCCCCTCTCTCCCTCCTCCCTTCTCTTGATATATACTTTGTCTGTCCCTCTCTCTGCTCTCTGGGCTGCATGTGCCACCCAGCTCACCCTGCACAGCACTCTCCACAGTCTCTCTACTAAAGACAGCATGCTGGGGTTCACACTCACCCCTCATTATTCTATGAATCACAGCACACTTTGAGACACTCGAGCCAGTTTCACCACTGCAGTTTTATAAGGGTTTGAGAAGCCTGCTGAGGACTGAAAGAACAGGTCCTAAGTGTCTTCTTAGGAAGCCTGACAGTGTTTCAGATCTTGACACGTACCTTCCCTTTCAGAGGCCAGGACTGATTTCTATTAGCAGTTCATAGCAGGCTTTTTATCGCTTTGGCTCCACCCTTTTATTTCTTTTCCCACACTCCACCTTCGCGAATAAACTTGTTCCCTTTCAACCTCCCTGATGCAAGTCACACTCTTGGGCTGAGTATGCATATGTATGTGCATGTGCATGTGCATGTGCGTGTGTGTGTTTGTGTGTGTGTGTGTGTATGAATGTGTGCGTGTGCATCTGTGCATGAATGTTGTTTTCTGGTTTGGGAGGTGGGGTTTGCAATGCCTTTAGTACTGTGATGTAGCTGTGCATTGTGCTCCCTGGCTGTATTTCCTGAATATTATGCACAAAGTTCTGCTGTCCCTTTGGATTTCAAATCCTGACACTCCCTGATCTTGCTGGTTTTGCCTTTTATTAAGATAAGAAATGCCCCAAAACCAGAATTGTAACACACAGCACACCTGGGAAGTGAAAGCCCACAGCGGGGAAGGGGGCAGCACACGGCAGTCGTGGAGGACTGCTCACCACGCCCTCACGCTGGACCTATCAGCCGGCCCAAGTCACGCTGCAGGCGGCCAAGGCTAGCTGGGCCCACACTCAGTCCTGATTCTGCCACTCTCTCTGGAACACATTATCTAATCTTTATTAGATTAGATTATTTAAGGAAAGTCAAATAAAGCTCATGGAGACAATATGGGTTAAAAGGGGAAAGGCACAGACCTCCAGTCAGCAGAGTTAATTGGACATATTTCTCAGTTTGGTTAACGTATGTTATTGTTTGTTTTTGAAACAGGGTCTCACTACTTAGCCCAGGGCTGCCCTTGAACTCATGCTAATCTCCTGCCTTGACCTCCTGAACTCTGGGATTATTTATAAGTATATGCCAGCCACAACCAGCATTTTATGTATTTCTGTCTTCCTTTTTTTCTAAGTCCCAAACTGTGAAGAAAAAAGGTAAATATTAAAAGGAGATGAACGGTAAGGAAAATAAAGAAGGGCGAAGAGCAGGTGAGAAATGCTCCACAAAGCCAATGGAGACGATGGAGCAA
Organism: Petromus typicus; assembly: GCA_004026965.1. Classification (NCBI taxonomy): domain Eukaryota; kingdom Metazoa; phylum Chordata; class Mammalia; order Rodentia; family Petromuridae; genus Petromus; species Petromus typicus. Next base: position 26,739 of record PVIR01009740.1, on the reverse strand, counting down.
AGTCACTGAGTCAGTGGTGAAAGCTCAGTGTGCACACGGATGCCAGGAAAGCTCTCTGGAGATTTGGAACCCAGAAGTACAAGCTCCCAGGGAAGCTGAACCAGGCTCAACATGAAATCAGAGCCTCCTTCCAAGTCCACATTTTTAGGATTACTCAGTGGCCACCACACAGGGCAAGGGCAGAAAATGAACTCAGAGACACGGTGAACTCTGAAACCAAAACACAGTGCAAGAGGTTGAAACAGAGGACTGGATTACAGGAAAATCCAGATGTCCTGAGAGCCGTAACCTTCAACCAGCCACTCTTTTCTATCTCACTTCAGGACAACAGCCACCACTCCAGTGGGCCAGCTCGCACATGTGTCAACCCCCAACACCTGCATTTAAATATATTCAAAATCATGCTGGGAGGCCTGAGGGAGAGATGCGGTGACAGTGGGAGAAATCAAGGAGAGGCCCCAGCACACCTGGCAAAGGTGGGGATGAAAGTCGCTCACAAGACAGGCGTCTGGTGAGACTGGGCAGCACAGAGCCTGGTGCAGCTGGACGCAGACAGGCAACTTCCTGGGCCTCCCCCAGTGGCCTTCACACAGTCTGTGGTCAGAGGCTGGGAAACCAGAGCCGACCACATCTCCTCAGACTCTCCCTGTCCTGGCTTACAGGCAGTAGGCTGCCACACAGGCACTCAGAGCTGAAAGGCACGTGGCTGAGGCCATGTCCTGATGGCATGGCTGTTCCACACAGCCGGCTGGGCCGATGAGAATGTCTGCAGGCGCTGGCGTCACAGCCAGTGTATTCAGGACCTGGTGGGGCCGGCTGCTCTGGTGACAGCGGCTCCACTGTCACCTGCCCGCCCGCCTGTGAAGTCTGTAACTGCCTGATCATGGCACTGAGCCTGAGAATGACCACGGTTCCACAGACAGAGCCCTGCCTGAGACGGGGGGGGGGACGTAGGCCCCAGGGGACAAACTGACAGGTGGCAATGGGAGCACAGTACTTGGAAATCCAGAGTGACCAGGAAAGGAGCCAGCTGAGCAAGAGCAAATGTGATTAAACTTGCAGAGCAGGTTTAGAGCAAGTGGACCTGAGTTCATTTCGTAAATTAACCTGCAGGCACCCTAAAAACATAACTTAGTCTTGGCCTGAATTGTCTGATCTCCTTATATGACTGAAGATAAGGGAAGTTTTTAACATACACACAGGATAATTCTCTTTTCTAAATGTCTTATTGTGTGAGGTTTCTAGTATCACTGTGGCCAAAGGAAGAGGTATGACTGAGTCTTTCAAAATATACCTTCCTGCAAGGTGAGGAGGCTGAGGCAGGAGGATCACTGCAAGTTGGAGGGCAGCCTGGGCTACAGAGTGAGTTCAGGACCAGCCTGAACTTCGTAGCAAAACCCTGTCTCAAAAAAACAAGCACAAAACAAACAAAAAACCCAACACATGCCTTATCATATTCCTCTATAGACCTCTGGAAAAAATAAGTATCATATATGTTAAGGCAAAGATTTTAAAAAATCTTGTATTAGTACATGCTTCTAGTATATGATTATATGTACTAGAGGGGAGTTTGTACATGTGCACAACACATTAGTTCTTTCTTCGTTTCCTTCCCCACCTATCCCTCCTTTCTCCAATTCTTGTTCCCCTTCCCAGTTAAAAAGATCTCTCTGCTTCCTATTACCTATCTTTTATTTGTTATTTATTTATATCTTAGATTTGTCATGTAAGAGAAATCATGTGATAGAAAGCTTGTGTGTCTGATGTATTTCACTTAACATTAGGGCTGTAAGGTGCATCCATGAACTTACAAATGCCTCAAATTTTTACTTCTATATGACGGAGTAGTACTCAGTGTGTATAAATACAACATTTTCTTCACCATTTATCAAGCAGAATGTTTTGATGCTTTCATTTTAACCTATACTCCCCCTCAGTGTCCCAGGAACTTTTTAGAAAGTGTACATTTCTATGGCCACATTTGGTGCTGCTCTGACCCACTGAACACTCTGCAACACTCCCTCCAGCCCACCTGCAGGTTGATACAGGAGCCCAAACCCTCTCTTCTTCATCAGCTTCTGCCTCTGGAATGACACACTATGCAAACATTTTCACAGGACCTTTTCAAAAAAGTTGTGCCTACTGAACTCTGGGAAAGTAGAGGGAATCTGCCATGAAGAAATATAAACATCTAAAACATGAGCAGGGGAGTTGTTAACTCACTCGTTCCAGCACTTGCCTTGCAAGTGCAAGGACCCAGGTTCGATCCTCAGTAACCACATACAAGAATGCCAGGTGTGGTGACTCACACCCACCCCAGCAATCAGTACCACATACCACAGTGCAGGTGTAGTGGCTCATGATTGTAATCCCCGCATTCGGGAGGCAGAGGCAGGAGGATTCCTGAGTTCAAAGCTGAGCTTAGGACTAGCCTGACCTACAAAGCGAGACCCGTCTCAAAAAAAAAAACTAAAAAAGAAAAAAACACCTAAAACATAAATTCTGAAATTTCTCCTCCTACAAAGTCCTGTAGTCATTTTCTATGACTTGTCCAACAAACTGTTGCTCAGACATCCAGGCTTCTTATCACTTGAACTCCATCCCTCCGAGGGGGGAGACACAAGGCATGTTTCCTTCCACAGAAACCCTGTGGCCACTCCAAACACCCCGGTCAGACTCATCTCAGGGCCACCAGGACTCAAGAGTCACAGAAACTGAAATCACAGCTGCCGGGACAGCCCGACTCCTTTCATAACTTTCTTCAGTTTTTGTCTCAAGGCAGGTTGTAGGGAGAAAGATTTTAATTCAAGTTGGATAACAAGGGACTTTTAAATTCCTTTTTATTGCTAAACTTATTCACTGTATAGATGGGTAACCACCTTCTGTTTATCCATTCAGCAGTTGTGGACATCAGGTGGTTGAAACTTTGGTTACTATAAATATGCTGCTACGAACAGTCAGGTGCAGGTGTCTGGGTGCTGCACATTTCCAGGCCTTCAGGATATGTACCAGGAGTGGACTTGCTGGGCCACATGGTAATTCTGTATTTAATTTTCTGAAGAACTGCCACACTGTTTTACAGTGTGTCACTTGAGCGTTCCCAACAGCAGTGGATGAGACTTCCCATTCCCACATATTCTAACAAAAATTTCAAAAGCTCAGTCGTTCTATTAAAGGAAAATAATCCCTCACTGTGACTTATGACCAGTGATGCTGAGATGCTGACCATCCTATCATGACTGTATTAGCCCTTCACAAATCTTCTTTGTGAAGTTCCTATTCAAACATTTTGTACATTTCCCATTGAATATTTTGTCTTCTGATTATTGGGTCCTAAGTATGCTTTATACAATCTGGATGCAAATATTTTAATACTGATACTCCTTACAAATCTGCCCTCCCAAACTATGGCTTTTTCCGCCCTGGAACTATCAGGGTTTTGAACTGAGGAAAAAAACGTAATGGAATCAGTATTATGAGAAAAGTATTCATTTTTAAATTCTCAAACACAAACTATACAGTTTTGTGTATCAATACAAACAAAAATTTTGAAGCTAGAATTCAACTTTACTCTCCAAAAGATGAAGTATGACACAAGAAAAACGCCTTTATAACAAGATATTTTGATATAAGAATAGCAGTTTATAGCTGACTGACTCAGGGAATGATTTGTAGTATTTTCCAATTTTCATAGGATAAATTATTCCTCGTGGACAATTACAAGATATTAATTGTTTAAAAACTATCTCTTGGAGCAAACCTGTACTCCCAGAACTCTGGAAGGCTGAGGCAGGATGATGACAAGTTCAATGAAGTGTGTGAAACTTCACAACTTACTGAAACCCTGTTTCAAAATAAAAATAAATAAATAAAAAGCAGCTAAGGAGGTATAGCACAATGTGACGGGTCTGAATCCCATCCACAATACCACACAAAGACAAGAGAAAGGAAGAGAGGAGAGGAGAGAGGAAAAACAGCTTAAAAAATTCCTAAATATTTGTCCACGAACTCCAGAGGGCCAAAGCTACTATTTCCAGCAAGCCATTGGAAACCTATGACTGGTAATAATTTCTTTTTTTGAAAAGCTCTGGTTTGGAGAAATTTACTGATTAACAAGAAATAAATTACTTTCTTTCATATAAGAGTAGAAGGAGGGTCAGATTTTTTTAAAATTCAAGTCAACAGATTATTAAAATACATAAGAAGCCCTCCCACATAACTGAAAATGAGCACAGTTACTCTCCGGAGAAGTCAGGAAGCGTGGCGTGGGGGCCTCACTGCCCCATGTGGCCTGGGTGGCACTGGCTCCTCCAGCCCTCTTCCGGAGCCACCCCAGGCTGGGCGGCCCCATACTCAGCCCCAGCTCCTCTTGGCTGGGAAAGAGTGGTGATGCTGGGAGGGGTGGGACAGTAAGAACTCAAAGAGAAGTCTGTGGTTTTCTCAAGTGATAAATCATTCTCTCTGCTGCTTAGCTGCCCACCAGACTTGGTGAAAAATAACACAAACTGTCCTGTGTCTGAGCACAGTGCGAGATGTCCCAGCCAGCGCTCCGGTCAAGCCAGGCCAGGACTTTCAGTCTTGTGAACCATCCAGTCTCTCTCAGGAAGTGAGTCAGGAGCCTCTGCTCCCGAGAAAAGTCACCCTGGGATGAACCTAAAACAGGGAGTCCAGCAAGCCCTGGGGAGATCAAGGACCTGCTGAAGCACCTCACCAACGCTTTCCCTTTCTCCCATTTTAGACGCATGTGAATCCCTTTCTTCAACCAACTTAAATTTCACTTTTTCATGCACCAAAAGCACCCTCCTGGGTTCAGCTTAGTTCTGTTCTAATCATTTGCCATCACAAACTCTGCTGAAATGTGTCCTGGGGTTCAGCCACCTACTCCGCTCTGCATTTCAGCCTGCACGGCGGTTACATGGACACAAGATGCAGAGACAGACACTAGCGAGGCCACTGCTCAGGCTGCTCTCACCTTTTTCCAGCAGCCCCTTCACAGGGTGCCCCAAGTTTGGACTGCACTGGCCTCACTGTAATCTGCACACCATCAGGACACTTCATCTGCCAGTGACAGCCGAGCTCTAGAGCACAGGTAAATGACACCTGCCTTGGGGCTGGCCAGCAGGACACACCTGTCAACAGAGTGAATCTGACAGCTCCACGATACTGTCTCTTGCATCTTCCGCCCTCCCTCAAACTATATGAATTTTCAAAACTGGCTACACCTGTCCCTAAAACAGTAGCATTCCAGAGGTGTAAGTCCTACATACAGTAGTAACCCCAGCTGGAACTCCAGAGAAGCTAAGTGCTCTGCTCAACACAGTGGCAGAATCAGGAATTCATCTTCCTAGATTTCAGGAGGGTCCGGTCACATCACATACTTTCACAGGACAACCAATGTGTTTTATAATTTGCTTCTGGAGGTAGTGTTTAAGCACCACCACGAGTGTTGATGCCCATTCTAAGAGTGGTGAATCTAAAAGGTATAATGAAGGGGCAGTAAGAGGGACAAGAATGTTCTCTCTGCAAAATACAAATTCTTATAACAGACAGCTATTTGGACTGCATGAAAGAAATCAGACTGATTAATTCTGTTTTTTGAGACAGGACCTCACTATGTAGTTCAGGCTGCTGTTGAACACACTATATAGCCCACGTTGGCCTCAACTTACTGTGATCCTCCTGCCTCAGCCACTCCAGTGTGGGAACCACAGCTGTGTACCACCACACCCAGCTGAAACTCGATTTATTTCATGTTCTTTATGGGCAGCGCGGTAAACAATGAATAAATGAAGTGACTAGGTCAACCTGGATTAAAGGCACAATAAAAGACATTCCCAATAATAAGAAATTGTTCCTGGGTGAAACAGGTTGGTTTGAGATATCAAGCAGGACCAGTCTGTCAAGGATGCTGGAGACACACATTCCCATTTCGAACTGCCTAGATGGCTTTTAAAACCTCTGATCTGTTTCAAATCTAGCATGCATCTACAGTGAGATACAATAGGTGAAAGTCATACTTGGAGCTTTGCATACTTTAGAGCACACAAGAATCACCAGGAAAAGAAGTAGCAGAGACAGCAGCCCTCAGTGGCAGAGACAGCAGCCAGAAGTCCAAGGGGGAACTGAGCCACTTTCTAATCAACTCCCAATCAGGATGACTCTGCTTATCGGGGGCCACACCCAGAATAGCCCCAAACACAATGGTTTATTAGATATTTGTGTGAAGCGGTGAAGGAAAATCAAGAGGCCACAGCAAGCAAAAAGAGAAATGAAAAGTAACGTGCATTTGGCACCCATAAAGGAAATAAAAGTGTAAAGACTGCTTCAAAGGAAAGAAATCCTTCCAAAACATAGCCATGTCCATCCCACAGTACAAAAACATTTGGAGAGGAAATTAATTGGTACATATGGTTGTGGGTGTTCATTTCAAGAGTTTCATCAAAGCCTTTCTTTTAAACATTTGGTTAAGAAGTTCCAAGGAGATAATGTAATTTAAAATCTTCTGCTTAGGGTCAGGAGTCTGCTCAGGCTCAGATATTTTCTCCTGCTTCCTCTAGTGCCTTCCTTGGCAACTCTTACAAACCAGTAGAAAAATCCAGGTGGCTTTTCAATTAAGAGTAGCAGGCACCAGTTTAGACAAATAGTATAGCTCAGTTTTCAAGCATTTTTATCCCTAAAGTCAGACCTGAGGTGATTGTTTTAAAAATACAAGCTCCCCAGGACAAAGTCTGAAAGTAATCTTTATGTTCTTCCAAGGCTGTGTCCACCCCACATTAAGTCTTTCCTAGTCCTGTCTACACACCTCAGAATCCAAATTTTGATCTCACTTTAATCTCTTAAAAGGCTACTTCCAGAATTGGTATGGTGGCTAATGACTGTGATCTCAGTGCTACTCAAGGCTGAGACAGGAGAATCCCAAGTCTGAGCAGAGAGTGGGTAACTTAGTGACTTAACATAAACCTGTCAAAAAAAAAAAACGATGGGGGTTGCAGCTCAATGTGAAGGCCCTACATTCAACCCCAAGTACTGCAGAGAAAAGAGTAAGTTCAAACAAAAGAATATAAAGACTTTAAATTCTGACAAATATATAGAACCTTTGCAAGATTTAACAGACTGAAGAGAGCACCAGGAAACAGGAGGATTTTATTCCAAGATTTTAGGTAAGCACCAACTCAATGGATTTGCCTCCAAAGGTTGATCCCAGAACAAAGAAAGGCTCCAGTTTTACACATTTGGTCAAGGGGGTATGGTGTTTCTAGTGACAAGAAACTAGGTGGCAGAAGCAATACAAAGCAAGTAAAAGCAATTAATAATTTTCCTTTGAAACAAGAGAGAGCTTTGTGAATTCTTGGGGAACAAGAGGACATAAACCATTCACAAGACACAGTTTCCGATCTTACCTGTACAGAATGAGGAGTTATGGCTGGAGAGATGGTGATCTGACATGGGACAGAAGCTAACCAGAGCTGGGAAAATTTGTTTTTTCTTTAAGCCATGATTTAGACCAAGTAGAGGAAAACTAGGGCAGAGGGGAAGTAACCAAGTAAGACCTGATGGGGACTCCCACTGCAAGGCAGGAGTTCGGATCTCAGTGGAGAAGGTGAAGTCCAGCATGATAGAGGAAATAAAGAGCTCCTCTGGTTTGCTTGCCCAGGGTTGGTGTGAAGTCACTGGGGGACAAGGAGCATGTCTACAGGTCACAGATGTAACCTGGCTACCAGCAACCAGATGCAGGGGCCCAGGGGACAGGGAAGCCACAAACATGGAGAGATCAGTTCTCAGTGCCTCCCCCATAGGCCACACAGGGGAGCCAGGCACTTGCCCAGGAGCCACACACCCTGGCTTATGGCTCTCCTCAGAATCACCGTGCAGCCACAGCAGGAAACAGCAGCAGACAACCTTCCAACAGTTCCTCCTGAAGCTTGAAATCATGCTGGCCAGAACACACAATGAAGAATGACTTTGAAGTTGACAAGCAACAAACTGATCATTCACATATTTGTGTAATTCCTAGATTATTGATTCTTTTAACATTAAGGGTTGAATTTCATCATTTTAGTCTCTGTGGTACCTAGGTATTATTATTTACCACTATTATTTTGAGGTTTTTGAGACAGGGTCTTGCTATGTATCCTAGGCTGACCTCAAACTTGAGGTCATCCTCCTGCCTCAGCAACTATTTCCTGGGTTCACAGGTACGCACTAACTTACTACACCACGCTTCTGTTTTTTCCTTTTCCTTCTCCTCCCCCTCTTCTTTCTTCTTCATCTTATCATTCATATTAGTACTAACTATTCTTCAGTCAGTATTGAGAATTTCAAATTAGCTTTTTAAAATATAATTTTACAGAAATTTAAAAGCTGATCCTAACATTCATATGAAAATGTGAAGGGCTTAAAATATGCAAACCAGCTTCAAACAAAAGTATAAGGACTCGTATTTCCTGATCTGAAAACCTACTACAAAGCTTTGGTAATCAAGACTTTGTGGTACTGAGATAAAGATAGAAATATAGGTAAGTGGAACAAAATTAAGTCCTAAAATATGTCACTAACTTTATGGTTAACTGATTTTTTCAATTTCTTTAAATTTATATTGTCATTAGTACATGTTTGGAGTACATAGCGAATACTTCCATTGTGGGAAATTGGAACATGTACAAAACACATTTTAAATCTTTTTATTCCACTCTGTCCTGGGAACTTATTTTTTAATGTGGGTACAAAGAACATTCAGTGGGAAAAAAAATGTTCAACAAATGATACGAAGACAGTTGAAAAATTACAGGCAAAAGGGAATCTGGACCAGTACTTATCATCATATACAAAAATGACTAAAAAGACACTAGATCTATCCATAAAAATTAAAACTATAGGACTCCTAGAAGAAAAGATAGGAGTAAATTTTCATGACTGGGATTATAAAATGGCTTCTTAGACATAATGTTAAAACAACATGTTCCAACATAAAACAAAACACAATAAACTGGACTTCATCAAAATCAAAGCCTTTGTATCTCAAACATTATCATCAAGAATGTAAAAACACAGCCCACACAACCAGCAAACATATTTATATACCTGAGAGACATGTATTCTAGAAGCACAAGAAATGTTACAGATAATAAGAAAACCCAATTTCAAAAATAAGCAAAGAACTTGAATAGACATTTCCCTAAAGAAAAAGATAACAAATGCCCAATCAGCACACGTAAGGAAGTTTGATATCCTTAGTCATTATATAAATGTGTATTAAATCCTTACTGATCTACGCCTTCATACTCATTAAAATGGCTATTATATTATCAAAGGCTATCAAGTACTAGGGAAAATGAGAAGGAGTGGGCACCCCATGCCCTTCTGGTGGAAATATAAAGTGGCACAGTCACTGTGGAAAGGTCTGGTAGCTTCTAAAATGTTAATATAGGACTGCCATGTGACCCCAAAAATCCACTCTGAAGTATTGACAAGGTCATTAAAAACGTATGTTCATGCAAAAACTTGTACATGAGTGTTCATAGCAGTGTTATTCACAACAGTAAAAAAGTAAAAATAATTGAAATTTCCATTATCTAAGGACAATCAAACAAAATGTTGTTTTCCCATACAATCAATTACCATCAGTATTCTATGCCATGGGTTCCATGACCACGGGTTCAAATAACTGTGGATCAGAAATATCTGAAAAGAACCTGCACCTGTGAACATGTACATCCCTTCTTCTGTCAACACTGCTAACAATGAATTTCGACTGCAGCCTCAGACTATTGTTTGGTCTTTGTGTTTGGTTAAATCACAATTTATATACCATGTACACTGCAACAGGTGTTCTAAGTAATCTAGTGACACTTAAAGGTATGTAAGTGGAGGAACTCGTTATACACATACAAATATATGGCATTTCATATATGGAATTTGAGCTTCTGTGGATCTGGAGCTGCAAGCAAGGGTGATGTTTAAACTAATGCCCAAGACACACTAAGTTAGGAGTAGTTTTCAGACAACCAAAAGTCAGGAGGTACTGCTGCATCCTGCAATGCAATAGTGTTGTGATTATTCTAGGCAAAAGAAGTCATACACAAAGGACTGTATGATGCCATCAATATTAAATGTTCAAATAAATAAATCCCAACAGATGAAGTTGAATAGTAGTTCCCAGGAACTACTAGAAAGGAAAAATGAGAAATGACTGCTTATGGGGAGAAAACACAGAAATGTACTAGAAATATTCATAATGAGGTATACACAATACAGTACATATACTAAAAACTAATGAGCTGCACATTTCAAAATAGTGTTTTATGGAACATGAATTATAGCTGAATAACGTTGCCTAAAAATGACAAACAAGATCTGAATATTTACTTCTATTTTGTTCTTAACTCTCTAAATAGCAAATTTGTTTTGGAACTATCTTTTTTCAGAACAATCTGAGAACATAGAAAACTTGATTATCAGTCATCTCTAACCTCAAGTCTGACACATTCTTTTTCTTTGCCTTTGAGACAGCCCTATACAGTCTGGTCTTCAATTCATTATATAGCCCAGACTGGCCTTGAAATTATGATCTTCTTGCCTCAGCTTCCCAAGTGTTTACAGGTCTCCACACCGGGCCCAGCTGACACTTTCTTACAATAAAAAGGCTAATTATTTGTTGTGATGAATTTTGAAAACAAGTCAAATAATGTAGAAGTTATGGACAAAATGACCAATAGGAAGAAAAACATGAGAACCACCTCATCTCTTCTAGAGCTTCCATTTCCCACTGTGAGAAAGGAAAGCTAGTAGAGGACCTTCAGCCTCCACTTACTGCTAACATTTACCCAGAAAATTAGCTTTAAAGTAAAAACTTCAAAGACATTTAAATAAATATTAAGAAGAATTATTCTGGGAAATACTTAGTAAGTGTGAGTAGAGCTATATTCATTATGTGCTCTTCCTTTATTCTAAGAAAGTCTGTGTCTCCTTATTACCAGATCAAAAAATATTAATTCTAACTACCCATGAATAATTTGAAATTTTATACACTGTCTGCAAAAATTCTTTACCCACTTAATAAGATAGGTCTTCTGAGTCATACCTATTTATACATATTTTGATTACATAGATTTCCTTTTCTCTGTATAATGTTAAAATACAGATAGCCAAAAATAGCAAAAGCTATTTTTGTCAACGTTCTCCTGGGACTCTGTTCACTAGTTGATAAATTACTTAAAATTGAATAATTACTGTTTTTTTCCCTAATAATTAACATTTTTAAAACACATGGCACTTTTCTATAAGGAAACAGCAGAGACTAAAACAAACCTCTTCAACTGATTGAGTGTGCACTGGACAGACATAGCAGAAACTCTATCTATATTTAGGGTGAAGTAACTATTTTAATACTTTATCCCAGGGAACAGAATGCTTGCTCCCCGAGAACATGTGCTCTGCTGTTAGTCACTTTAAGAAATCTTTTTTCCTTTCCCAGAGAGCATGAGCATTAAGAAATAAAGAAACAAGGCTGGGGATTTAGCTCAGTGGATCCAGCATTTGCCTTACAAGAGCAAGGTCCAATCCTGATAATCACATACTACAATGTCAGGCATGGTGACTCACACCCACCAGCAATCAGTACCACACACCACAATGTCAGGTGTGGTGGCTCACACCTGTAATCCCAGAACTCAGGAGGCAGAGGCAGGAGGACTGCTGTGAGTTCAAGGCTAGCCTGGGCTACATGGTGAGCCCAGGGCCAGCCTGAACTACAAAGCGAGATCCTGTCTCAAAAGAATAAAAAAATAAAATTCAACTAAGGGCAGAAAGGAAAGATAACCAGTAAAAATCAAAGCATATCAGGTCCAAGCCTTTTCTCTCCACCCAGCTGCCCTCCACAAGGGGAGATTGTGTTTTCAGATTGTGTGCTCACCAAGTTCCTCCTGCTTCTCCATAGTGTACTATGCTGCTGAACACTCACTGTACTCTGTTGTATATTTTATTAGTTAGCTAAGTATCTGACTCTCCACCCTCCAAATCATCTAAGAAAGGAAAGAATATTCCATGAAAAGCCTCTTGTGTGATGATTTCGTAAGTGAAGGTGTCAATATAATTCACTGAATTACATTCATTTGTGAGGTCATTCAGTTAAAACAGGAAATAGTCATTTCTTCAGATCAAGAACTGGTAAGAAGTCTATTACCCTGGCTTAGAAGAGTTAGGGTTATCCTTTCCCATCCTAAAAATGGGCTCTCTTCTCTACGACCTTCCCCCCTTTCAAGGGATTCTGTAAATATTTCACATCCTTCAATTACATAACTTTCACTAAGTAGCTTGAAATCAACAGAAGTATGTTCACTGTAAGAGCTTGTTTGAAATTAATTTCTTCCTGTCTCATACAGACTCAGTATAGAAGAGCACAGAAGGATAGCAGGCACCAGAGCTTGTGAAGGGCTCAGGAAGTGAAGCAGTGGTTCTTAGTCTTTAGGGTGCTCTGCCACTTTGGGGGAGGTGACAGAAAACATGGACACACTTCCCAAAACACACATCCACACAAAATTTTGCACAGTTACAACAGCAGATCTTTCCATCACTAAGCCATCAATTTAACACTCTCCTTCTAGCAAACTACAGCCAGAAAGTGAAGAATGCATTGGGCAACTGTCCAGCATTTCCAACTATTCGCCAATTTTAGAACAAGAAAAACAAGTAATCTATTTTGGTATCTCCCATCCACAATTTACCAGATGGTTGCTGCTCTTCGCCTATATAAATACAATTCAACAGAAGAGCACGTAGTATTATACTCAAAATATCTTATTTTTGAGGGTAAAAGGAGCAATAATTATAATTACCCCATATAAAGAAAACGTTTTATGTAGAAACATTTGACAAGAATCTTTGTTCTCAATTTGTAATTAAAGACGAAGCTGGAAGAACCGTTGAGAGAGCATTTGTTCTACCTTGGACTAACTGGTGGAGAAATCAAGCCCCTTAGAATTTTATTTACTCCAAACTGAAGTGTAAAAAGCAGAAGAACGCTTGAATTTGTTCTATATGATCATGAACACTAGTCTTTTATGGAAAGAGGGAGATCACCAAGGAAGAATCTTGAAGACAGGGAAAGGAATAAATGAGAGGAGAAAAGGGGTAAGGAAGGCAAATGATCAGCATATGTTGTACACAAACATTGGTTCCCCAAAATGAACATTAGTATCCCATATTGCAAACATTCACTAATATATAAAAGAAACCAAAGGAGGTATACACCAGAATCATATGACCACATAGTTTTGAAATGCAGGTTTCTACTTTAAAAAGTAAAGGACTTTTACAATAAACCTGATAGAGTAAAAGATTTCTCATAGTTTATAATCAAGATTATAATCTACAATATAATCACTGCATCATTTAAGGTATAAATTTAACTATGCTAAACACATCATGTATTTTCTCCTGTAATTTCCACATAAAATAGGTAGGTACCTTAGTCCAACTCTCTAGACAAGGAAAACAAAATTTAGAAACCTGACTGAGGCCCTAGCACTGGTCAGTGACAGACTTGCAGCGAAAACCCAGGCTGACAGTAGAGACTGTGTTGGCACTCACGGCTGAAGTTCACACCTTTGCTTAGCATGGCACACTGCGAATTTGCTTAGCCTTCTCCCCATGTCCCTGCCACATCCAATGATGCCACACTTCCTAGATTTCACAACAGATATCTCTCACTGCCATCACAATGGGCAAGGTAGTCACTTCCTGGTTTACACAGAGGAAACAGGATACTCGCCACTGCAGGAGACTGATATCTCAGGACAGTCCCAACTGGACCATGGCCTTGAATATGAAACAGCTGCCACTGTGAGGGCACGTGCTCCACCGGAAAGAATTTTCAAAACAGTCACCTAAAAACTACCCTCTGCATTTTTATATATGATACTTAAAACCACCTGTTTTGAGGTTTTTAAAATAAAACCCTTAAAAAATAATTTTAAATATGTATACTTAATATACTTAATGCAAAATTGTCAATAGTCTTCAGCATTGAGAAAATATTTTAGCAGAACATATATTATTACTATTACTACACTAAAAGACACAACCATACATTAACTAAGCATGCCCTGTTGTTTTGTTTATGGAGGGTAGTCTGGTTTTGGGCAGTGTTGGGGATTTGAATCCAAGCAAGTGTTCTGTAGCCCAACGCACTATTTTGGAGAAAGTCATAGGATTTGATGCATTTTTAAACCTAACAGTGTATGTAAATGTTTTAACCTTGAAACTTAGTATTCTAAGTTAGCCTAAAGATTTTCCTGGAGACACATACTTGGAAAAGTCAAAAAATTGAGAAAGGATATTTTTATTAAATAATAATAAATTTATTAAACAAATAAGTGAAAACTCTTCAACACTTCAATTAAAAAATTGCTGAATTTTGTGTCAATTTGTATGTCCAGTACCATACAGAGAAGAATTACCATATGTAAACAGTCTTTGGATTTCTATCTGAAATTGCTTTTTGTCTAATGTGAATCAGCAAACTTAAGCCTGAGACAGAATAAAGATGTTCTCTCAGAACAGAAATCTGTAAAGACTACAGACATGTTCCAATGACTTATTCCGACATTTCCTCAATTCCAAAACATTTATTCTTCTTAGTTGGGTAAATGCTTTACATTCCCTGTTAAATTTTAGATACCTGAGAACAAGAAGTATCTCTGAATTGAATATGCATTGCTAGCCAGCAAAAACATAATTTCTGTGCGTGATGGTGCACGCCTGTAATCCCAACACTTAGGCTAAGGCATAATGATCACCAGGATTTCAAGGCCAGTCTGGGCTACATAGTGGGTTTGAGGTCAAGCTGAACTACATAGTGAGACCTTGTCTCAAAACACCAAAATCTGTATATTCTAACTAGTCTATTCTTCATGAGTTGAAAGCTACAAACCTCAGAAAATAATTTAGAAAAAAAATATTTTGTGCTTTTTATTTAGCATGTAACTAAGATCCTTTAAACCTTAACACCAATGAAAACTATAATACTCATTTCCCCCATAGGGTGAGAATCGGATAAACTTGTACTGGTAGGCCAATGGAGTTGTACCAAATTGTAAAATCAAAAATTAAAAATAATAAACATTTGCTCAAAGAGTACCTAATGGCAGAGCAAAGCTGCAGACAAAGTTGCCTTACAAAATACATCAAAATAAGCGGTCCAAAACCAACAGCAATTTTTAACAGACCTAAAATCCTGTTAAACCCAAGGCAAAACTCGAAGGCTGTTCTAGCAGAGCCATCCAAATCTCCAGCTGGACACAGAAAGCCGACCGGATTTCTACAAAACCACCCACTCATCCCGCACCAGGCGGTGGGGGCGACAGCGCACGCGCCCAGAGGGCCGCTGTTGGCCAGACGCGCCCGCCCGCCGGAGGAGCAGCGCGGAGCCCCTGCTCTGAGCCTGAACTCCAGGCCGCACAGACTCACCGAGCGCAGGATGCAGGAGCCACGCGGGCAGCGCGTTTCACCTCAAGCGAGCAGAGCAGCCGAAGGTCGAGCTTCTCCAGCAAGGAGGCCCAGGAGCGACCATGTCGGGAATGCCAGCACAAGCGCGAAATGTGCTTCCGGCCATGCCGAAGAGGTTGCAGCCTACAGTTTCTGGAAAGCTGAAGTATATCCTTTAACATTTCTAAACAAATTTAGCCTTGAAGCAAATATTTTAAAACTCTGCTACACGTATTGACTTAGCATGATTCTTTGAAGCACACGAGGGAAAACGTGCAGATTTACATATCCAGCCTTAGAACAGCTTGGCGGTCTCAGAAGAAATCAGGCGAGGAACATAAAATGTAGAGAAAATGTCTAATTTTCTCGGATATCCTTGGAGCCCAGATTTGAGCTTTTAAAGACCCTCCCAGGTAACTGAGAGGCAACGTCCGGAGCCCGGAGGAGAAGCAGAAGGACATGCCTGGCCACTTGTGATGCAGGACGTTACTTCACACGCGGGGCGTGCCGCGCACTGGCCAGTGCCAGCTTGGCCGACGCGGGGACCCTCAGTTGGTCTAGGCCGCAGAGCACTCAGGGCGGGCGCAGGGACGCAGCACGACTCCTGCCTCAGCTCAGACGAAGCAGCCAGACGCCCGCGGGTAGGCTCGGAGCTCAGAGCTGCCAGTGCCGGAGAATGGAAGACACGGTCCGGAGGTTCAGAGGCAAAGGGCACAGCTTTATTCTAATGCTGGACAACCTATGGGGCTTCTTCAAAGAGGCTGGTCAAAACAAAACAAAACAAAAAAACCCTCTCCAACACCAGAGTTTATGCACTAGTTCCAGAAGGTTCTTGAATTTAGGGCGGAGTTACATTTTAGCTTCATTTCATTGGTTACAAGCGCTCATGTCTCATTGGCTGGTACAGCGCACAGACTGCAAGCTCCATTGGCTGGAATGGTGCACAGATTGCTCCTATAAGAGGAGCGAGTATTTCAATCCTCCTTAACAACCAAGGTACTTCTAAGCCCAGAGGAGTCTTCTGGGCGTCCAGCCTCAACTGTAACAAAAGCTGCAGAGCGCAGTAGCTCTGCAGGGATGGTAGCAAGTTTACAAAGTTAAACAACGTGGGAGGCAGGAGTCTGCCTCAGATCCTTCCAAGAAGTGAGCTAGAGCTCTACTGGAGTGGAAGGTTTTACAAATTTGGTTTTCCCATTTCACTGGGACTTGAAGGTCCAAGATCAGGACACCAGCAGATCTGCATCTGTTCAGAGGCTGCACTTTGATTCAGTGTTACACCGCTCTGAGTTTTCTGGCTAAGGCCACAGTCCCATTCGCAGTGGTCCCCATCTCCAAATACTGCGATAGGTTTTCCCAGATGTGTTCAGGTGATATAAACTTTCGGTCTGCTGATGATGGATGGGTTCTGACTGCCAGACTCGTGTTCTCTGCCAACACTTGAACAATCACGTGAGCCACAGAGATGGAAAGCGCATAGGTTTTTAGTAAATCTCTTGTTTTTCACTCCTGGATTGAGGCATAGTCATCTTCACCGAAATCACAGGTTGAGAGTAGTAGAGAGTAGTAGAGAGATGGACCAACTTTTTTTTAAAGCTGGAGTACTGCTAATACAAGAAATATATCTTACTGCCTGTGAATGATAAATATGTTTTGCCTAAAAACAAAGTAAGTATATATAACAATATCAAAACTCAGCATCTGTACCTAAATGACAACTGAAAGAATAAAGTCTAACAGACAACAAAATCACTTTAAGAAGTATTCTCAAAGAACTGTTGGGGTGGATTTGTTATTTTGTACTTCAGGAATAAATTAGAACTATTAGACACAGAAGATACAAATACAGATTCCATTTCGATGGAAAGGGCTTCCTAACGGTCAGGAACGGAAAGGTGGTGTCGCAAAGTAGTGAGAGCTCCATAGCCGGGAGTCTCCGCAGAGGAAAGGCCATCTGTTAGAAATGGCACCGAAGGGCCTGCAGCTTGCTAGGAGTGTGCTCTAAACCACGTTTTAGATTCCAACTCTCCAAGTCTAAATTATTGAGAACAGCATGAATAAAAGATCCAAACCCATTCGACAATTAAATTATTTAACAAAAGGTAATAGAACTTTCAGCTATGGAGTTGGATCAACCAGTCTTGGGCTGGTAACAATCCCATTTGGTAAGGAAAATAAATACAGATTTTTTTAATGATTTATTTTTAAATTGTAGCATTAAAATTAAATATAAAATGAAATATTACTCATAATCACATTGTACAGAAATAATTTTTTAAAATTTGACTTTCAAATGTGATTTATATGTTTACACACTTTCACTTTTACTCTTTTTATCTGCCTCATTCTGAAGAGTCCAGGTAACTGACTCTGCTACTCTCAGCTTGCACTTTATCACTGAATATTATATTTAAAATGTTTGTTGCATAGTTTCAAAATCTTCTTTACCATTGTAAGATCTTACATATTTCTTCTATTTCTGAATTATTTTGATACAAGAGGACATGTAAGTTAACTTCAGTTTCTTGGCATGACTAAACTTTATTTTTAACTAGCAAATAATTACTGTATGTATTATGATATACAATGGGATACTTTGATACATTCATCTATTGTGAAATGATTGTCAAGCTAATTAGCATGCCTATCACACCCCATAGTTATCAGTTTTTGAATTCTGAGAACATTTCACATATGTTCTCTGGACAAGTTTGAAGTGGACAATGCTTTGTTATTAACTGTCAGCAGCATACCATACAGCTGATGGTATGAAAATGTTATTCCTCCTATCTCACTAGACCCTTATATCCTTTAATCTCTCCCTATATCTGACCAAGATAGTTATTTTTATGATTCAGAACATTTATTGTAAAATAATGCAGAATGCTGTCAATGTCAGAGCTGCTAGTAAAGTGTGTTTAACCATTTCCTCAAAAGATTGTCCATGTTAGATTTTAGTGAACATCAATTTTTTTCTGCATTTGCTAATTTATTGTTATTTACATTTGCATGGTTTTCCCACTAGTGAGTTTGAATATACTTCTCAAAGCCTTTTTTAGTGGATGCAGTTCTTAATCCACATTCCTACTATAGGGAGAGACTTCAGCTATGCAACCAGTCCCAGCATGGAAATAAAGCAGACAGGATGAAAACTAATTCCAATGAAATTAATTTCCAAGCAAATTTATCCTCCCCCAATCAACATTACTCTGAGGAAGGCTATAGAACATTGAGAGAGCATTGGTTCAGCATCTCCCTGATACAATTTCTTGACCTGAAGAAACTCTAAAGAAGTAGGAATTCTCCAGTAACTTCGTGTTCCTTTAAATTCACATATTTCCCCACAAAGCCAACTGTATCAGTCAGTTTTCTTTTGCTGTGAAACAATGCCTGAGATAAACAACTTAAATGGAAGAAAGGTTGGTTTGAGCTTAGATCTCAGAGGATTCTGTCATTAGTCGTTGGTTGTGCTGTTTAGGGGCCTGTGGTGAGGTAGAGGAGCACGCTGGAAGTGTGTGTGTGGTGAGGAAAATCAGCCCACCTCGTAGAAGCTAGGAAAAGAAGATATGGACAGACAGACCAGGGTCCATGTAACCCTTAATGGCTCAGCAATGACCTAACTTCCTTCCACCAGATCTCCGCTCCAGAAGTTTCCAAGGCTCCCCACCAGCAACACCAGCTGGCAGCCACACCTTCAACACTCAGGCTTGGGGGATCACTCCAGACCCAAACTATAGCAAGAGAGCTTCCTTGAATTTTTGTTAAGATTTCAAATATTTCAAAAATAATCCCCATTCTGAAGATTCTGCTAAATAGGAATAAAGCAAATGAAAAATTGTATGTAAGTCAAAAATTAAAACATAGGGGGAACATAACAAAATAGCATCAAAAATAAAACACAAATTAAGCTTGAGGTAGTTTCTACAAATCACTGGATATTTTTCTTAAGATTATATTGTTAAATGAGTACAGGTCATTTGGGTTTATTTTTCCCTTTGGAAAGATGTACAAATGAAGTAAGAATGGAAGCACATTAAAAATCAGGTTAGGGCCGGGGATTTAGTTCAGTGGTTCCAGCATCTGCCTTGCAGGCACAAGGTCCTGGGTTCGATCCCCAATAACCACATACAACAATGCCAGGTGTGGAAACTCACACCCATCAGCAATCAGAAGCACATACCACAGTGCTGGGTGTGGTGGCTCACCCCTGTAATCCCAGCACTCGGTAGGCAGAGGCAGGAGGATTGCTGTGAGTTCCCTTGAACTCACTCAAAAAAAAAAATAGTTAAAGGCACAAAAATGAATTAAATGTCTTTGTTCTCATGTCATCTACATAAGACACATGGGTCCCACCCAAGCCATTCCTTAGACACAAATCTTTTTCTTGCCACTTAGGAATACCTGAAAAATACAGGTGAGTACTTTTGTTCACAACCAAACTACATAAAATTTGGGATCAGTGTGTCATAGCTGCTGGGATAACAACAATCTCGCATTCTCACAGGACCTTGGCTGGCAGCTTCTATGTGTCATTCGTATCATGCACTCTCCCTACGACGTGTGGAAGTGTGCACTCTGAGATGGAACTGGCTCAACGCCTCTGTGTCAAATGCTGTTATTAGCTGTGTTGGAAGAAGTGGTTCTCTAGATCACCAAGAAAAAACATCTCTGAGGAAAAAAAAAAATATGCCTGTTGCAAAGGAACACACCGCAATGGACAACACTAAGCCAAAGAAAAAAGATTGCAGCTCTTGTCTGCCTCTCCCTGGTGAAAGTTCTTAGTGTGTCAAGAGAAACAGACTAGAATTAGAAGATTAAGCAGGAGTCTTGTGAGAGTACGAACCTAGACCTGAGCCAGTGTCTGCTGGTTTTCAATTGTATACCTGCGGAACACACCTTCTCAAAGAGCCAAGAAGCCAAGTCAACAAGAGACCAGACAGTGTAATCTAGAATAAAGGACTCTTTTGAAAAGTACTCTAAGCTGAACACAGCTAAGTGCTAATCAGTCTTGCTTGCCTGTCTCAGGCGCCCTGTGCCTACTGAATCTTCCTTTATACAAGGAAAATAAACTTTACCTGATGAGTGTGCATGGCTGTGACTCACCGAATTACCAGACAAAGCAAAAGGAGAACTTCAAAACGTGCCTTCTGTTCATAGATTTGGCAGTAAAAGGATGATGTTCTTTGTGATACTATTTATAACCCTAAAGTTGTATTTTAAAAAGTAAGGTCTTTGGCAGCTAGGATTTAGCTCAGTGGTGCAGCACCTGCCTTGCAAGTATGAGGTCCTGGGGCAGAGGAGAATAATGTCTTTTTCATAAGAAACAATAGCCCAAACAGAATTCCAAAAATGTTGCCATTAGAAGAAAAGAATGAAGGCCATGGGGATGATTTGGGTCCTGTGATGAGATGTGTTTCTGATTGTACTGCACTGTCCCTTAGTTTTCATTTAACACGGGAACTTGTACATGTATGTAATACAGCTTCATTCTTTTTAGCTCCCTCCCATCCTCTCCCCCAGCCCTCTCCTCTTCCCCATTTGCAACAGCTCTATTTCATATTTTTCCTTCCATTCTTTTATTTCTTTAAATCCCTTTTTCCTTCTTTTGATCCCCCCTTTAGAATTTTACATGCTTTTAAGAAATTAAAAGGCTTATTTTCTATTTTGTGGTATCCAAAAATATATTTCCAGTCCCCAGGGAGAAGCCATTGGGGTTTGTGAGATGGCGTGTCAAGATTGTGTGTGCAGAAGAGCCGTGTTCTGTGCTGACTGCGGGGTGACGGAGAGCGTGTGTGTATGAGACATGTGTGGGACAGAAAGCAGAAAGGAGTCTCTGCCTACCACCGCAGGAAGCAGGTCTTTAACAAGAGCCTACCAGCTGCTATTTTAATTCCTTGTCTGCGCCTGAAAACAGTTCAGCAGAAGTTCCCAATAACTCTTATTCTGCTCCATATCTATGCATATTTACTTTCTGCTGACATCCTGATATTTATAGATACAATATGTGATCAAAAGACACACATTTGATATTTTATTTAAATGTCCCTCCCTATAATAAATAGATGGGGTGATTAAAAAAGAATTATAAATTGGACATGTTCCCCTTACCACCCACGGAGCCAGATACATTCTTAGCTATTTACAGAAATGCACACGCAATGGGAGACGTCACCAGTGACCCCAAGGCCAGCAAGCCCCTCGCCAAGGAGCACAGGGTGAGATCCTGGAGGGCAGGCAGAGGAAAAGGAGAGACGGACAGGCCGCACACACGCGCTTGCACGCACGGAGTAACGGGCTCTTGCACAGGCAGTGCAGTAGTCTGCAGCCCCGACCTCCGTCTACACTCCGCTCAGCACGCACTGTCTTTCTCACTCCTGAGTGTTTCCTCCCAGGAACATCTCTTCCCCTCAATCCCTCCCAGGGCCTTCCAGACTCACTGGCCCCGCCCTAGACCACGCCCACCCAGGCCCCCGCCTCCTGCCCGCGGCCCCGCCCAGACCTCGCCGGCGCCGGGACGGGGCGGGCTAGCCGCTGACGGGAGGCCGCGCTGGCTGAGTCGGCCGCAGGCGCCTCCGAGGCTCCTGTCAGCGGCGAGCGCCGCGAGCGGGCGGCCTGGGCGACGGCCGCTGCCTCGCGCGTGGTGGCTGAGGCCTCTGGCGGCGTCAGAGGCGGCGGGACACCGCGGCAGGATGTGCTCTGCCGGGGAACTGCTGCGAGGCGGCGGCGGCGGCGAGCGCGACGAGGACGGGGCGGCGGCGGCCGAGCGGGAGCCCGAGTCGCGCGGGCGGGCGGAGCGCGAGCAGGTGAGCGGCGCGTCCGCGAGGGCCTAGCGCCCCTTCCGGCCGGGCGGGCGGCCGGGCGGGCGGGATCGCCCGGGCCAAGGCTTGGCGCGAGCGCAACGGCTTTCCCCGGAGAGCGGACAAAGCCGGCAAAAAGGAAAAGCCGTCGGAGCGGCCAGGTACCGGGGGTGGGCGGGGCGGCCGGCCGCGGGTGGGCGTGGTGCCACTCGCGGCCTCCAGCCGCCCAGGCCGGGCTGCACCTTCGCTGCAGGTGCCGCGGTGCGCAGCCCTCGGGAGCCCGGGGTGAGCGGCCTCCCCGCCCCCGCGGCGGGACTTCGTTCAGTGACTGTCGCCTTCACCGCCGCCCGTTCCGTGAGCCAGTACCTGCAGCTGTCCCCTCCGTCTGTCCGTTTTGTCACATCTCACAGACTCCAGTTTCGACATTACGTGGACGGGGTTAATAAAGTTTAACTTATGTCATTTCAGTGTGTTAGTCAGGAAACATATGTGCAGTGCCCAGAATATGCCGTGCAGTTCCGACCATTGCATGGAATGTCGCTGTCCCTCTGCAGGGCAGTAAGACATGAGGACTGAAGCAGATAAGTGGCAGATCTTTCTGGCCACCCCCGCCCCGGGGATTTCCCCACTGACTGTACCATGTTTGACTCAATAGACAAAAGTCTTGGCTCCCTCTTAGTTCCTTAATTGGAAAAGTAAAGAAAATAGCTTGCAAGAGCTCCCTTGAGAGAAAGGGCTGCAACGGAACCTAGATTTCCAAAATAAAATTTCAAATGGCTGTTAAGGGGGATATAAACTACCTCCTTTAGGATTCTGTGGGCTTTAGCAATATGAGGATGTGGACCTCATCTATATCCTTCCAAAATTGCTACAGTGTAGAGAAAAAGGATGAAAAGAAATGAATGACTCATACTCTAGACTGTATGACCTATGTACAGATAGCCCTTGGCATACGAGCTTCCTCACAAGTCACTGTAGCTCATAAAATTTCATTCTCCTGTACCCCCTTGAAAGTGTCATTTTTATCACTTTTACCTCATGAATTATGCCTACAGACACTTTAAAATCACACCTGAAATATCCATTTCTTTATATCAAAATCAAAAAAGAACTTCTTACAAGAAGTAAAACATAAAATTGGTGCAGTGCAACCCACTGATAGAAATGATGTTTTGCGATAAACTGTTTCTTGATATCACAAAGCCACTGTTTTCACATACTATAGTAAAAATGTTTTTATGCACTGCCATGTAGTGATGGCAGAGATAATTCTACACATACAAAGATATTTGAAAGAGAATTAAATGAAGTTCACAACTGTAAAACATTCCAAGGAATCATTTGGTTTTTACTTGAGATGTTTTCTTATTTTATTTAGTTGGTTGATGTAAAGACACAAGGACTCCTTTTGCAAGCAGAATACTTTCAGATTGGTTCCTTAGCTGGTGGTTTAGAACTTGCAGTGAACTTTTCCACAAAAACAATGATGCAAACAGAAACAGAAGTAAAACTGATTAACTGGAAATGAGGCAGAGGCGTCTTCCTGCTGTCCTTTCTTTCGTGCATGCTGCGGTCCACCTTGGTAACCTTATGGATATTAGAAGGAAATTGGAGGCAGCAGGCTTCCTTTTTATCTTGATTAGGACTGAGACAGTGCAGTCTTGGGCTGAGTAGTTCCAGAAGCACCTGGCTGGGGCTGCTCAGCTCTTGGTCAGCACTTACATCCTGTATCGGATACCTTTCTGTTTCTCTTTCCTTCACAGAGTTTCCTTTTCTGATAATTTTATGAAGTAAGTTTTTTCCTTGGGCTCCTCTACACATAGCCTGTCCTTCTATGCTCCTCTCTGAAAGTACCTGGAAGGCATTTGCACAAGCTTGGACTACACCAAACCTGGCTTTGGCTCATCTTCATTTTAATAGTAGACCAAATTGTATCCATATTTTGGTATTTGTTTCACATCATGTGCAGATACTGGTATTAATATAGATATTTCATTAATAATTAACATATTGTCTGTATCTCCCTACAGTGTGTTCTTAGCTGTTATTCTATTTCAGTAAAATCTAAGTGAATTTCCTGTTCCTCTAGCCTGAGTCTTTGGGGGGGAAATGATTGACAGGCAAGATCTGCTTAAAATCACTAGCCCCAGAAAAGAAAAAAGCCCTGGGAGAGAAAGGAACTAGAGGTTGAAGTAGGAACCAGGCCACTAAGACAGATAAGCCTGGGAAAGGAGTGATTTCAGGAGCTCTCCTGGGAACTGAAAACAGACATAGCCACTATGCATGTATGGGTGCTAATGATTATGTTCATGACTTATGACGAAGTATATTACTGCTGGAGATGCCAGTGTGCCTGGCCACACAGCAGGGAGACTGAACATCGCCTGGCTTTTAGCGTCTGTAATGTCAATGGCATCTGCTCAGATGTGACACAGTGTAGATTAACTTTACCTTTTAGTGGGATGCTTGAGGTTTTTTGTTTGTGGATGTGTTTGTTTGACATAAGTCTTGCTATATAGTTCAGACAGGTTTTGAACTCCTTTGTAACCCAGGCTAGCCTCAAACTCACAATTCTCTTGTCTCAGCCTCCTGAATGATGGGAATATAGGCATAGACCACCATTTAAGATCTCTCTTTATGATTATCCTAATAATGTATGTACTTTGAAAAATTATAGAGAAATATCACACATTTGACATTATATCCATATATATATATATATATATATATATATATATATTAGTATTTTAATATAAATAGAATTTTGCAAGCACAAGGGTCTGGGTTCAGTCCCAGTAACCACATACAACAATGCCTGGCATCACACCTATCAGCAATCGGTACCACATACCACAGTGCTGGGTGTGGTAGCTCACACCAGTAATCCCAGCACTCTGGAGGGAGAGGCAGGAGAACTGCTGAATTTAAGGCTGAGTTCAGGACCAGCCTGAACTACAAAGCAAGACCCTGTCTCAAAAAACTAGAAAAAATCAATCTTAAGGGTATTTAATGATACATTCCCCTAACAATAATGTTTAAAATGCCCCAAACTTACTTTTATAAATAATGCTGTCTGAAAAGTATCTGCTTATAAATCCTCACACTACTACAGTATCTTGAAACAGAGTCCTGGGAGTTGAAGAACTAGGCTAGTGAACAAACTGTGAAACCTCTTCAAACATCCCAAAGTATTGAGTTCAAGGAGCATGGTACCAGTGATCACATCCAGTACTGTTATGAGGGCACCAACAGGAACCCACATGTGCCAACAACTAGCATATAACATACAGGTTAATCTTTCCCATTTGAGCAAAAAATTTATCTTGATGTTGGAGAGATTTACTGAACTATATATTTATGGAATATTTTATTTCTTTTAATTTTTATGGTCTTTGCCATTACAGATATCAGTCCTTTATTTCATATTTATTATAAATCTATCCTGCTTGCTATTACTTTACAAATTTATTTCTGATGCTTTTGATATAGAAATCCATTACGTTTCTATGAGTCAAAAGTATTTCTTTTTTGGTCATTCCATAAACAAATACCACATATACAGACAAATATACACATATATAAAAATTGTTTTAAATTCTTTCTAATCCTATAATCACTCAAATATCCACCTGTAGTTTCTTCGTAGGGGTACATGTATTTTTACAGTACATTTTAAATCTGTTTTAAAGAGCTGTTGTTTGCCAGACCAGGGCCTAAACCCACTTATCTGTCCTGCAAACCCCCCCACCCCACAAGCCCAGTTCCAGCTGTGTCTCCCGGTCAGAAGGGCTTTCAGGACTGAATGTGGAGTGGAGCTCACTGAATTATCCACCTCTTCCTATGCCTTATATTCATGTAGAGCAGTACAGTAGGATGTATATACACATACATACGTACATGTACACTTCACACACATAAAGTCTGCATTAAGTGTTTAAAGAAATTTTCCCCACATAGTTCATTTTTGTTACTAGTTTGTAGCTATTGACTTTTATGTATTTAATTTTACTTTCCTCTCTGAATTCTTTTAATGCAAATAAATACTAATCTTTTCATGCTGTCATCCAGTCCACAGATGTGAATGATTTTGCTTCCTTTTAAATAATAACATCTTATTTGTATGTGTTGGCTTTTGCAATGCCTGGAATTTTCCAGATAACAATTCTGGCTCCAGATACTTAGAAAAATAAATGCAGGAAATCCCATGTAACAGTGTTTACCGAAGTCATACAAGAGATGATCTAGATAGAAAAAGGAGGGTGGGCTGTGTGTCCTTTGTGATCCATCACTAGAAATATAATTAACTAGACAGATTCTAGATCAAGAATGTGTAGGTCTGCACTTACTTCCTGAACTTTAGGTGAGTTATGTAGCCTTCCTTTTGGGCTTCTGTTTATTCATTTGTCTAATGGGAATCATAGTGATACCAACTTCATGTGATCACTGGGAGATCATATGAGTT